>JAJONI010000156.1:0-36342 GCA_022190145.1 Pezicula rhizophila
AGCGGTCATATATTCAATAGGAGACAGGCTTTCTTCTCATAATGATAATGAAAAGGATCCGGATTTGAATTCTTAAAGCATATATGCTTACCAGTGGTGCTTTGGTTTTAATAGTGTAGAAGGTCATATTTTCAGCAAGCAACCGTGTTGATTCTGTGTGCTATTCCGGGCTAAGAGCTCTGTAAAAACTCCACTGGTAGACCTGTATCATAAATAAATTGCTGTGTATAACAAGACAAACGGTAGGCACAAATCTACTACTTACTCTAGAACATGTTTCACCATTCAACAGTCTATATACAGTTTTCTATAATCTCCCTCGATTCGTATGGTGATCTCATGGAGTACAAGTACTGCAAATAACAACCCGTTCTGCAAGGCTGTACCATAAAAATACAAAGAAACAGAAGCTTAAACGGTGCCTTTTCTTCATCTAAGAACAAAGAACTTGGCCAAAATAGGAAAGTTTGTTAAAGCAACCATCATATTCACCCTTAGACGCTTCTGCCATTTAACATCCCCACTTTGTCGCCGACCATCCTTACTTGCCTCCTCAACTTATTCACCTCACTCCCTAACTATCTATCACCTTGCCCAGGACATGCAAAGATGCCGTTAAGAACCAAACTTCGCAAGACCACTACGTCGACTGGTGTTTCTGCTGTACAAAGTCAATCTATCATCGCAGCAACGCCAACAACAACTTCAGCATCTCCAACCCCCCAATCTTCATCCAGCGCAATCATGGCAGATGTTGAAGGTGATCGCACTTTCCCGCGCTTTGCGGATCTTCCCAATGAACTGTAAGCTAAAAAATCACATTAAAACAGCTTAATTAACATGCTAACTCTATTTAGGCGCTTCAAGATCTGGCGCTACGCTGGATACAACAACCCTCGACTGATCGTAGCCTTCTTCAATCCAAGCATGTCTACCTTTCAATTCACCAAGACACCAATCCCAAACCTCTTCCTTGTGAGCCACGAGGCCCGGAGAGAAGCTATGAGAAGCTATGCAGCTACTGATGATGGCAAGAAAAAGACAAGAAGCAGTCAGACTATCAACATCAATCCCTCCGTTGACGCGCTCTTGATCCGTATTTCCCTCGACAGTTCCTTGTTAACATCTAAGCGAGACATCATCCGACGAGCAATGGCACTCAATCCTTCCCAAGCCTTTGATGGCGTCAAGGGCGTGGGTTGCATGAAAGTTATAGCCAATATCTGTAACGATCCCTACTATAGAATATGGGGGGGGAATTTAATCTTTGTCGTCGGGAAGGTCAAGGACAATCTTGATGATCTGGTTGAGGTGTATCACAATAAATACTTGAAAATCAACCATATTATGGATGGACTTAACACCAAGCGCTTGTGCGCCCGCGACTTCTTCCCACCACAGACCTTTGGAGTCTTTCGTGGATGGGAGAAGGAATTGCGGTCGTTTGTTCAGGAAAAGTGTAACCTCTTTTTATGAGCATATATGGTCTAGCTTATAGACGGACTTCCTACCTTCAAGTTTCAGGGCAGGATCTGTTCACCGGATCGCTTTTATTTCGATGGCTTGGTCAGGGTCTGGGAAATGGTTACGTTGATTTGCTTGTTGCTTCATAGCCCACACTTCAGAGGCTATAGTCAATAAAAGTAGTACATGACTTTGCGTCAGCTTGTCTCCTTGGGAAATCCGTTAGCACTGATCATAAGTAGCTAAACTGTTTTACTCCACCAAATTATTTCACTTATTTGCAGAATTAGATTTGTGTTGCGAACCTATTTAAGTCTCCAAGTTAATTTGAGTCACTTTCACTTTCACTTAGATTGAACGAATGCACTAAGTTATTTAAGGACCTAAGCTCTCTCCATTGTCAAGATTCACTGTGTAATGTACAGTACGAACTTAAAGTCACCAAATCCTTCGTCAAATCTTTCAACCGATCCAAATAAGAGTTACTGTATAATTGCTGTCCACCATCGAGAACACAAACTAAACAGCTCCGATTTCAAGCAATCATCTCTTTTCAACTTCAACCACTCCTCCCAAAGAAAACACCCAACAATCCTTTCCCTACCCAATCCACCCGTCTCCCATTTAAAGACCCAACTCAGCTTTCTGCGCAGCACTTAGCTGACTCTCCCTGATACAAGGCTCAACAGCGACTCCCCCATTCCCACAACTAGCCGGAAAGATATCACTATCCTTAAAAACCCTCTGTCCATTCGCAAGTGTGCCGATTGGTTTGGTGACAGTTGATGCTGGTGCTGCGATAGCTAGAGTAGCTACGAAAAGAAGGGAGAGGATTGAGGTCTTCATTTTGATTTTGATTCTGATTTTTTCTTTTGTTGATTGGTTTGGGTTTAGGTTTGTTGGTTGGTGGATGGTGGATAGTTGGAAAACGATCAACGTTTTGTTGTATTAGTGGTTTGTGTAATAGAGGGAGGATTATAGTTATCTTGATGATGATGATGATGTTGTTGGTGATGAGGTTTAGAAGGTGGGAATTTGGAAGGTCTTTATAAGTGAAGTGGGCTGGCTGGCTATACTTTGGCCAAGCCTATAGTCTTATGATTTCTGAGTGTCTTGTGATGTTATGGCGCTATTCTATTAGAATTGTGAAGCTAGTGCCAAGGCCTTATGAATCTTTGCATTATTCTATCATCTGAAAAGAAACGTGTTCCATATCTTGCGATTGATTCCTAGCTTGCTCGCTTAGTTTCATCTCGAATCTTGAAGCTCGCTCAAGGCAATTTTAGAAATTATGAAAGACAATTCTCTAAGCTGTAAACTTTTTAATTCGATTGGCTATTCGAGTTTCTAAATCTCTCTGAATTCTTGAGACCTGATAAATTTATTTTGGACGTTCACTGCTTTGATATATTCATCGTCCTGGATATTTTGGTGATCTTAAGTCTAACTCGCTTATAGTAATGATCGCTTAACATGAAGTCCAGGAGGATCTGTTGGATCAGACGAAACTTTAAACTCGAAATCAGACGGGGGAGTTTCAATACAACACCAAACGTCCAGGTTTTTGCTTGGAAGTAATGCAATGTCTTAAGTCACGAGCTAATCGTCGGCAATAGGTCTAGACATCCGTTCCGGAATCTCTCGACGACGCTCTCTGGTGCCAAAATAACAGGCCGGTTTTGGGCTCAGGTTAACAACACCGAAAATCAATATTAAATACTTCCTTATCTACCCTAGCCTTCTAATAATAATAAAATATTTTAGTACAATTACTATATATATACTAAATATTATTTTGGTCTATTTCTTAATAAAAAAAATAAGTAATCCTGTTGTTGGCCTGTGCCCAAAAACAGCCTGTTATTTCGGCACCGGAGAGTGCGTCGCTCCGCTCCTGAGCAATGTAGAGAGGTTCTGGAATGGATAGACCCTATTGCCGACGATTATATCGCAATGCAAAGGAAATTATTGCCGAAGACCTGTTCCGACGACTTAACCAATCGCTAAATTGGTCAATTTGATGATCTATTTCACCAATTCAATGGCTTCACACGAAATAGTGACGATATGCTAATTTCTTGAGTTTAAATAAAAATTCGGTGAACAACTTACTCAACTTGAGTAGCTTAATTGACTTGAGTGACTGACTTGAGTGGCTGACTTGAGTTGAATAAGTCACGTAGAGCAAATGTAGGGTTCGGAAAGGAAAAACCAGACGAGTAGTACAAATAGTGAGATAGTATTATGGCTAGGTATAAGGTATGTAGGTAAATCGTAAGTCGCTTAAAACAGTGATGATTGTTTTATAGTTAGGCAGAAATGAGGCCTATAAGAAATACGTTTCTTCAAATTGTCTGCTGATAATTACTTTTTCACTATCGACTAGCAACAGTAAAGGCCTCTCTTTTACCTTGTCCCATTGGATCCATGGCTGTTAGATCTTCTCAATTGCTAAACCGATCAGAAGCAACGACATGAGCCTTAGTTGACAGTACTGTATGGGTACAATATCTTTTGTAAAATATCTTTGGGATGGATGCATGAGACTTGACGGAAGTTCATCATTTTGTTGTTGCTGTAGACCTATAATTTGCGGGGAAAGAGCAAGAACAACGCTGGGCTCGAGTCGAGATTCCTTTTCATTATCATATAATACAGTTCGTATTACATAGATGGCCCATTTTTCCTACCCAGACCACGCTTTCCCATGCAAGAATGCAATAATCTATACATATCTAAAAGGCTTTCTAGACAAGAGCCACAATACAAGAAAAGGTATATGATAATCTTTAGTAACACAACAATGTAATGCATTGCATTTCACTTCTTGTTCCTCTCCGCTTGAGCCTTCTCATGCTGGGCAATGAGCTCTTTCCTATATGAGGGTTAGAACCGAACGTGGCATATAGGGTGTAAGACTTACTGTAGCTGTCCAGGTGCTGGAGAATAATGGCTAAATTCCATTCCGAACTCGCCCTTTCCTTGAGTTGCCGCTCGTAGTTGAGAGCTGAAACCAAACATAGAATTCAAACTACAATCTGCCGTCAAAGTAAAATCCTCGGGTCCGATCTCAGTATCGTTGATAATCGCATTTCTCTTGTTCAAGAGACCGACGATGTTACCCTGGAACTCGTTTGGCGCAGTAATGACAGTCTTCATCATAGGTTCCAAGACAATACCCTTTCCTTCCTTGAAAGCCTTTCGGAAAGCTTGTTGAGTAGCGTTCTTGAAGGCCATCTCAGAGGAATCAGTAATATGGATACCGCCGTCGTTGATAACCATGCGTGTGCCTAGAACTTGGTGTCCAAGAAGAGGTCCCTTCTCACAAGACAGCATAAAGCCCTTCTCGCAAGCGAAAATAAACTTTTCGGAAATAGCACCTCCAGTGACCTCATTCTTGAAGACGGGGGTAGCGTAACCATTCTCAGTCATTTCTAACGGCTCAAGATAACCCGCCACTCGGGCAAAGTCTCCTGCACCACCAGTCTGCTTCTTGAGGGTGTGATCGAACTTCACGTGCTCAGTGACCGTCTCACGGTAAGCGACCTGTGGTTTACCAGTTTCGACTTCAACACCATACTCCCGACGCATGCGCTCTACGTAAATCTCAAGATGCAATTCACCCATACCGGATATAATAGTTTCTTGAGTTTCGGGATCAACATGGACACGGAAAGTAGGGTCTTCGCGTTGAAAGCGGTTCATAGCCTTGCTGAAGTTCGCGCCATCTCGATTCGTCTTCGGCTTAATGGAGAGAGATATGACAGCATCTGGGACGAACATAGACGACATTGAGTATGGGAGACCGCCATCAGTGAAAGTGTCTCCAGATGCGCAGTCAACACCGAACACAGCACAGATTTCTCCAGCGCTGATCTCCGGAACCTCCTCCATTTCATCCGAGTGCATTCGCACAATTCGGGGAACCTTGACCTTCTTGTCTGTCCGGGCGTTGAAGATGTTCATTCCTTTTCGCAACGAACCCTGGTAGACCCGAATGTAGGTTAACTGTCCATAGTTTCCTTCTTCGAGTTTAAAGGCCAAGCCAACAAATGGAAGAGAGTTATACGAGACAAGTTTGACCGGGGCTTCGGCTTTGCGTGTGTCCAATGCCAAGTTCTCAACTTCTGCCGGGTTGGGTAAGTAATCACAGACAGCATCCAACATAGGTTGGACTGACTTGTCCGCCAATGCACTTCCCATTAGTACTGGGGTGAACTTCAAAGCAATGGTTGCCCTTCGGATAGCAGCTTTCAATTGCTCAGGAGTGGGAATCTTCTCATCAAGGAAGATTTCAGCAATTTCATCATCAACATCAGCCAAAGTTTCGATTAGCATTGCCCTTCTCTCTTCAGCCATCTTCTTTGACCCCTCGGGAATTTCATCAGACTCTCTGATGATTTCACCCTTTGGCCCGTCGTTATAGATAGCCTTCATTCTGATTAGATCTACCACGCCATTGAACGTGTCTTCAGATCCAATTGGTACTTGTAAGGCCGCTGCTGGCAAGCGTAATTTCTGGTTGATCTGGTCAACAGCCTTGAAGGGATTGGCACCCATTCGGTCCATCTTGTTGATGAAACTGATTCGAGGAATGTTGTATCTTCGCATCTGTCGGTCAACGGTAATGGTTTGACTTTGAACACCGCTCACAGCACAGAGGATCATTACAGCTCCATCCAAAACACGCAGAGCTCTTTCCACCTCAATCGTGAAGTCAATATGGCCAGGTGTGTCAATAAGATTGATGTGGTATTTCTCCTCCTTCCCATTCTCCGTCTTTACCCAATCGCAGAAGGTGGCAGCTGATTGAATGGTAATTCCCTTTTCTCTCTCCAAGTCCATGGAATCCATCTTGGCACCAACAGCATCTTTGCCTCGAACTTCGTGGATGGAATTAATTCGACCAGTATAAAATAAAACTCGCTCGGTGGCTGTAGTTTTCCCACTGTCGATGTGCGCCTATACTAAAGATTAGCTGCTTGTTTTCAGGGAAACTGTATGCACGAGACTTACTGCTATACCGATATTCCTGATCTTGTTCAATCGCTCTCTTTCAACAGGGTCTAAGTTGTCCAAGATTGTCGATTGGGAAAGTTTTGGATCGGAAGCTGCAGCCTTCAGAACAGCTTCTGCAGCGCCAGCTCTTATCCTTGCCGTCTGCGAGAACAATCGTTGCGATCCTCGTCCCCTGAACACCAATCCTCCTTTGCCAGTAGTTCCTGGAATCTGGGCATTTAAGCACAGAGACCTGGACCTCAAGGCGCAGCCTCGAAGAGACCCAATTGATGCTTCCGCCGAAGCTGCCAATCTCACAGCTTTTTGCATCCTCATGTTTGCTGGCTGAAGTGCTCCGAACTGTCGCTGCTCTCAATCGCCTTTTGGCGACTGGAAGATAAAAAAAGAGTGGCCCTGCATGATCCCTGCCCGTTAGAACGATAGACACGTGATTTGGCGACAACCCAACTTAGGCGACATCCCAACTTCAAGAAAACGCGTCGATGTCTTGAAGTGCGTCGATGGTCTCCTATTCTTGGAGACAGCATGTGCGAATGTTGATGAGCGCCACCTGTCTGCATTCGATATGGCCTCAGAATCAGAAGCCGTCGTGAAAGTCGACGGTCTGAAGTCGGTCAAGGAACATGACACGCTGAAGTATTCCCTTCTTGGACCATCTCTCACCAAGCCAGGCCAGGACAACGTCGACCAACAGAAAGTAGGTGATCATTCACTCCAGAACCTGCGCTCTTACTTACTGCTCCAGGTCTCAGAAATCATTTACGAAGCGTCCAAAGGCTCGAAGTACTTCAACCGTGAGCTGGCGCGAGATATACAACTAACACAGAAGATCGAGAAGATCCTTGGGAGGAAAGCACAACTGGAAAAGCTCGACTTGGCACACGACAGGAGGAAAGCGGACGATTGTATTACAGAACTTGAGTTGTCCCGCGACTTGTCCCAGAGCATCGTACACCTAGACTGCGACGCATTTTACGCAGCCTGCGAACAATTAGATCGGCCAGAGCTGAAGGATGTTCCCTTTTGTGTTGGTGGAGGTGTTCTCACAACCTGTAACTACAAAGCTCGACTGTACGGCTGCCGGAGCGGCATGGCCGGCTTTGTTGCGAAGAAACTATGCCCACAGCTCATCATGGTCCCGTTAAATTTTGAAAAGGCACGGAGACACCTCTTTACACAAAGCATTCCTGGGGCCTTGAAGAATCCCCTTGTTCAAGTAAACATCTACAGTCTTTGGGATCCATCTCAATACGCTTCTCTTTCTTATCTAAAGCTATGTAGTCATGCTAACTTTCCTTCTACAGTATACTGCCAAAGCACAAGGTCCACACCCAAGAGGAACCAGCCATCAACTTTGTAGAGGTACTGATTCTCTGATTAGAGGTTCGTGAGATCCTTGCGGATTATGATCCCCGATTCGAAAGTGCAAGTATCGACGAAGCATACCTAAACATCACAGAATACTGTGAGAGGAACAATATCACGGCTGAAGATGCAGTGTACTAGACCCTAGGCTACAACACGCACATAACACTGCTAGAACTTGTAATACTAACCAAATTTGCAGTCAACAGTTGCGACGAGAAGTCGAAGAAAAGACCAAGATCACGGTCAGTGCGGGGATCGCTGCTAACGCAAAACTGGCCAAGATTTGTTCTAACATAAATAAACCGAATGGGCAATTCAAACTCGCTAGTGAGAGAAATGTAATTATGGCATTCATGCGAGATCTACCTACACGGAAAGTCAATGGCATTGGCAGAGTCTTCGAGAGAGAACTTGACGCGATTGGTGTCAAAACCTGTGGCGATATCTACCGGGAGAGGCACGTGTTAAAGCAACTTTTTGGGGACAAGGCGTTTGTCTTTCTGATGCAGTGTTACCTTGGCCTGGGGAGGACAACGGTGCAACCCGCAGAAGAATATGAGCGCAAAAGCACCGGTACGGAGAGCACGTTCAATGATATCTCGGATCCAAGTGAACTTCGAAATAAGCTTCGATGGACGGCTAAAGAGTTAGAGAAGGATATGGTACGCACCCAATTCAAAGGCAGAACGCTTTGTTTGAAAGTCAAATTTCATACATACGAAGTCTATACTAGACAGGTTATTCTGCCGAAAGCCATTTACCTAGCCGATGACCTGTACAACTACGGCATCCCAATGCTTACAAAACTAGAACAAGACTTTCCAGGGATGAAACTACGACTTATGGGACTTCGGTGTACGCATCTCGTCAGTATGAAGAAGCCAGATACAATGGCCTTTTTTGGATTCAAGAAAAAGCAAGGCAGTGGCCCAGGCACTACTAATGGAGTCGACAGTCAGACACCCAAGAGGAAAGCAGATAAGCTTGTTGACAACGAAGGTCAATGGGAGACATGGCCAGACGAACTACTTTTTGAAGACGCCGAGCGCCAAGAGCGTGAAGACGAGTTTGAGGAACTCGAGAGCTTAAGCCAACGTGAAGAAGCAGATAAACGAAAACATCATGGAAAGGAAATCGTACCGAATCCCAAGAAAGAGGACATTCCTGAGGAAGAATGGTGGGATTGTCCCATCTGTCATAGGCCACAAGCCGCCAGCGAGAAGGAGTTCAATGAGCATATCGACCTGTGTCTGTCGAGACAGACAATTAGAGATGCTGTCCAGGAGAATGCAGCCGTTGAGAGAAGTTCAACGCCTGTAAGTAAGAAGCCGAAAATTGGCGTTGACAGGAAGGACAGATCTGGACTTAGCGATCCTAAACAAAGGAAGTTATTCTTCGGATAAAGGGCAACATTGCATAAGGGATAGATAAGTAGTTTAGTGATCGTAATATGGATTCTCGGGCATTTGGAGGCGGCATTTAATGGCGTTGGTAGACCTGAAGCGCAATTTGTTTTTTGGCCTAATCTGTGCTGGTGGTATTTGCAAGGAGGTTAGACTAGTGAACATTGAATTTCGTGGAGTTTGTGGCACACAATCATGAACTTGAATCAGGTGCGAGACAATGAAAGTGTGTACGGTGCATTATCTCTCTTACATTCCCCTGATTTGAATAGCACACTACACTTGAGTAGTCTTCAGCAAACCCCCTACCCCCCTTTCTGTTCATCAGATTTTCCGCGACCTACTAGTAGACTACACAAACATTTAGCTTTCCTACCACAGAGACTTTTTGCGCCGGGTTCGATGGTCACAGCGATTACTTTCATTCTCTCTCCCCTATTCGCATTGTGCTATTGAGACTTAACTACAAGTACAAAACCTACCAGAGTTGCAGCATAAAGATATACGAAGGCTCGAGAGTCGTACCACGGATAAACACATATCAACACACAAACCGTAATATGTCATGACCATCATATTCATAAACTTGTTACGTGACTAAGTAGAGTTTGAGTTGCACCCTTCAATTTTCAATTCCCCAAATACCATACGCCTTTCATAAAATCAACAGGAAGCTCCCAATCAATTGACAGAACTGAAAAAATCAAGCTCCACCCTCACGCTTAGCATACTCATCTTCCATTCTCTCCTCATAAAGCTTATCCTTATCTGCCTGTGTAGGATCCTCAAGCAAGACTCCTTCCTTCACCAACTCAGCTGGGCTAGGTCGATGTGCGATCTTCTCGTTTAGAGTATCGGCTCGCATATGTTTCTCTAGTTCCTTTTGTTGGCCTTGGATAGCTGGGGCTGCGGTGGAGTGGGGAAGGATATTGCCTTTAAATATTAGCTTCGGTCATAGGGAAATCCATGCGAGTTTTCGTCTCGGGTCAGATTCGATATTGTTAAACAAAGCCGTAGCTAGTGGAGTTAAGAGGAAGAAGGGAGAAAACATACGTTCAATAAGATCCTCGCGCTGAGGTCGCTTCTCCAAACTCTTCTTTAAACTATCAGATGCACGCTGACGCTCGAGCTCATGGGCGGCATATTGGAGAGCTGGAGCTGCGTTGGTGTCGAGGAGGATGTGTCGGTCTTTGAGATCCTGAGGATCGGGTCTGTGTTGAAGGTGTTTTTCCAAGGAGTTTTGACGGGCATGGTTTGGGCGCGAGGGGGAGATTGGTGTCTGAGTTTTACGTTTTAGTTAGAGAGGAGCTGGGGAGCTTCTTGGTTCTCGGGGGGATGTAGTGGATGATGGATATATGTAAACTAACCTCGTCGATTGCGGACTCTCGTTCTTGGTCGGCCATGTTTGCAGTGTTTATTGTGTTTTGGTTTTTATTGGGTTGGTGACCGCAGTATTTAGTTGCACTTGGAAGGGGATGTGCGGGAAGAAACAGAAAGTGTTTGGCTTGGGGGGGTGTTTATAGAGGAATTGGAATTGGCTGTTAACAAAGAGAGGTGTGATCTTGTTTCTGGATTTGCTCCTGGTGCAGCGCCGCAGCGCCTCAGCACCTCCTCATCACCTCACCTCAGCAACGAGCTCCACCTATGACGACGAGTGCCCCAGGGATCCGGCCTTTGTAAGGTACCTACCTACCTAGGTCCTACCTTACCCCGCAACACACGATCACATGATCTGGCGTGCCTAAACGGAGGTCTGACACGTCAACCTAGAAGCACCCTTTTTCCATGTTGATTTTTTGCAATATCATCAACGCGTCCGCCGCGCCATTCTGCGCACTAAGCTTGCATCTTCCCTTCCCTGCAGGATTTTAGGATAGGGAACATGTGGATACTGGAGAGCGAAGGCGATACCTTCAAAGGTATGTATGTTTACATGGTCATGAATAATACTAGGACCCGAGAGGCTGATTCAGGGCCAGGAAAGAAGTTTTGGCTGCGGCCTGGGAAGAAATTCCTTATTGGTCGTACCAAAGTTGAGGGTAAGGCTTTCCGCTTGTCGTGACTTGGACTCTCTCTGACGCTGGATAGGCGCCAAATATGCCATCGAAGACAAGACAGTATCCAAGAAACATTTGACAGTGGAAGTAGGGCCTATTGAGCTTGGAGACTGCGTAAGAGACAACCATTACTGCTGTGAATGCCCGAAACTAACATTGCCAAAAGCAAAATGTCCACAAGCGATCCCGAGTTTCGGTGAAAGATTCATCAAAGATAGGCACGCTGTTGAATGATGAGCAGATCCGTAATTCGCAACGCGAACTTCAGCATGAGTATAACGAGATCAGACTCGGCCGCCATAAGCATCTTTTTAAGTATGAATAATCTTTTGTATCAATAATGATGGCTCGTTGCTAATTTCAATACAGAATCAACTGGATTCCAGTGACGCTTACGTTCTCTTTCGTTGGCAAACTGGCCAAGACAGAGTTTCCGAAACTCTATGAGACTTTAGGTCCTCTAGATATCAAAGTCTTAAACACGTATGAACAGGGGCAAACTACTCATGTAGTAGCAAAATCCCGAAATACATCGAAAGGCCTGCAAGCTCTGATTGATGGAAAGTTTATTGTCAGTCAAACGTTTACAGATGCTATTATCAAAGCAGCACAGCCATCATCCACACCACCTACTCCTATCCAGGAAGCTGAGGATGGGGGACCTGCAGCACCTTTGGAATCTGAATCTGCCCTAGAAGAGGACTTCGAAGGCAATTTCCCAAATGCGCTTGATCATCTGCCACCACGCGGCCAAGAACCAACAGAACGCCCATCTGAAGCCTACGCCCCCAATTCTGCTCGGAAAAACATGTTTGAGGGCTATACATACATTTTCTATGAAAAAGGCCAGTTCGACACTCTTCTCCCGCCAATCACGCAAGGTGGAGGCAAGGCTACGCTGGAACGAGTCGTGGCCCATCAGACCACCGTGGATGATTTTGTCAGAAGAGTGAAGGGTGTAGCTGGAGAGAAAGGACTCGGCGAATTTGAGGACGGGAGTGTTGGTAAGGGAGTGGTTGTGGTCAGATTCATCCCCAAGGAATCGGAGGACCCTGCAAAAGAGGAAGCTCGGATTTGGTAT
Source organism: Pezicula rhizophila (assembly GCA_022190145.1). Classification (NCBI taxonomy): domain Eukaryota; kingdom Fungi; phylum Ascomycota; class Leotiomycetes; order Helotiales; family Dermateaceae; genus Pezicula; species Pezicula rhizophila. The sequence continues at coordinate 12,393 of JAJONI010000156.1, forward strand.
GGGGCCTTCTACAATCGTGTAGCACTACAACTTGATCACCGCCTAATTGAGCAGAACGAGTTCTTGGATGCTATACTCATCAATGATGCTAGTGTTCTAAGGAAAAGCTTGGAAGTTGAAGAAACTGGCACCATGGCACCTCCGCCTTCAGTTGGTGAGGTTATATGTCCTCTCTTTTGAACTTTGCTGACTAAAATATAGCTACTGCAATGACCTCACAAACAATGCGAAGCTCTCCACCTCCCCATCCTACGCCTGCTAGGCCAGTAGAAGCCTCGGCTGAAGCTGAGGCTGCCCCAGTAAGGAGGGGCAGACCGAGGAGAGCAGTTACTAGCCGCTTCAAGGGTTTTGAAGATGATGATTTTGAAAGTCTTCCAAACAACTCTGCCCCTCCTCTTGTGGAAGTCAGTCAAGCACCCCCTCCAGTTGAGTCTCAGTCTCAAAGCATGTTCGTATCACAAGATCCGCAAGAAATTGTTGTAGATTCGCCACCTAGAGAAACGCAAACAACTAGATCCAGAAAGAGAAAAACACCCCCAGTGGTTGTGGAAGAGTCAGAAGAGGAGGATATCATGGAGCAGATGGCACCAGTAGCTGCAGCTCGAAAGAGACGACGTGAGAATGATGAAGCTGCACGTAGAGAAAGGGGAGAATCAATTCCTCCTCCACCTGCTCCTGCCAAGGTCCAAAAATCAGCAGCTCCAGTCCAGAAGCCAAAAAAGCAAAAGCCAGTAGAGGAGATTGACGTACAGGGAGAACTTGCCCGCCGACGAGAGAAGGAGAGGGAAATTGCTGAGGCTGAGACTCTAGCCTTACGAGAACAGCTGGATGGAATGGATATCGAGCAGATCCGCAATCTTGCCATCATTGAAGAGGTCGAGGTAAAGCGCTTAGAGTCTCGACCCCGTATGCATGGTGAGGATAGTGAACGCTGGGACGACAAATGGAATGGTCGTAAGAATTTCAAGAAGTTCAGACCAAAAGGTCAGAACGGTCCACGTAATCTCAACCGAGTCATCGTCCAACTTGAAGAGGTCAAGAAGCGAGACTATGGTATTGGTGATGAGTACTGGCTGGATGGAGATGCCGGTGAGCGCCCTAAGAAGGGGAAGAGGAAAGGAAAGGGAAAAGAGACACCTGGTGTCAGTCAAGTGCAATCGCAGTCATCAAGACCGCCCAGTGCAAGAAGTCAAGCAGTGGACGAGGAAGTCATAGCAGACCCCATTGCTAACGATGCATCATCTTCGGAGGATCTGCCGGACGATGTCTCCAAATTTCCCAAAGCCAAACCATCAGCGGCAGCCTCGAGATCGTCCCGGCAGACGAGCGTAGCTAGTGTTGCCAGCGCCCCACAAGAGAGACCTTCGCAGAACAAGCGACCAGCAGCGACAACACTTACAAAACCAGCACCTGCCAAGAAGGCACGGCAGATAACCTTAAGGAAACCGGAAAGCGATAAGGATTCCGATAGTGAGGATGAACTTAAGTTTAGGTTTCGGAAGAAAAAATGAGGCGCTTATGTGGGGAATGATGGATGGGCTTTGTCATGTTCATATATCAGTTGCACATAGCTAGCTAGAGTATATCTTGACCTGTAACCTTTAATTCTTGTCTAGGCTGTATAAATCCTCTATAAACGCCAACGATGATGCTATTTAGTCCATGTCTTCTAAGCCTCCTGGTGCCCCAGCGACCTCACTCTCACTGACCGCTATACCTACCAAGCACGCTTCTAACATCCCCTCCCAGTTAACCCAAGGATGCACCTCACCGAACAGGCGCGTACCATCCCTCCCCGCACACTTCATCAATTCTGGCACTCCGCCAGGATGATAAGGCAAGTACGGACTTATATTATACACCTTCCCACTCAAAACCGTCCAAGCATCTTTCCCCTTCCTCCCTGTCATTTGCTTAAGCAGTGAAGGCGGAACCCTTAGATATGGTGTGGAAGGCGGTAAGCCGCTAAGGTTGGCATTAGGTGAGTTGGCCAGCCTTGCCCAATCTAATGGAGAGTGTCCTGGTGTGAGTTCCACTTTCTTTGAGGGCTTCGTGGGGATGCTAGAGTGTGTTGGTGGTGGTACTAGGCCTGCGGAACGGTTTGGAGCTGGCGAACGCAGTGGTGGTGACATCAACGAGGAGGCATTTACAGAGCGGAGGGGTGGTTGAGCGACAGTTATGGGGTTGAGTCGTGGGGGTCCTCTGCTTCCTGATGCCCGTTGTGCTGAGTTCGCAGCGGGAAAGGAGGGTATGTTTTGTGATGGGGAGGAGGTCGAAGGTTCCAGGTTGAAGCTGGGGGTCGGTTGAGTAACTGAAGGCTTCTTTACTACGAAGGGTGGAGGTGGCATTGCTTTACGATCGAGTTCAGCATTCTTTTGTTCTGAGACCTTCGCAGGCGGCTTCTCCTCCTCATCTTCTTCCGACTCGTCATCATCATCATCATCGTCCATCAAGCCCATATCCTTCAGATAGTCCCCCACAACCGAGATAGCAACTTCTTCACTTCCTCCTGCCTTGCTATCGTCTACCACCACTTCCGGCGCATCCTGAGGTTTGGGGACAGCGGGAAGACTGGGGTGTCGAAACCATGGTAGGAAAGACCATGATGTTGGCGGATGTCTATAGCATAAGAACGAGACTGAGACGACCAGTATTGATAGCCCGAGGAACATGATACTGTACTAGCAGAAATCCAGAAGTTTGGTTACGGTTCTAGCTATCTAACTATTTTGGCGGTTGACCAAATTTAAATTTGGACGAGGCTGCACCAAGTTTGGATAAGGACTCGCTTAGATAAGTGCATAAAGTTACAGTAACAAACATCTCAAACTCATCTCTCTTGTTTGTCGTCTGGTACGATCCCCCACCACCTGTTATTTTTGGTGATATTTTATTAAGGATTTGGCTTTGCTGCTATAGTTGGCACCTGAATCACGAACGTTCCTGGAGGAGCCGTACCTGACTGGTCATAATAGTAGTAATAATAGTAGTAGTGGTGGTAATGAATGGTATGCCCACAAACACGCTTTGGGAACGGCTGTACATGAACTACCGGATCCCGAATCTCAACAGGGCATCCTCCCTTGCGGGGTTGGCAGTCAGGGGCTTTGCGCGTCATTTTGGTCATTTCACCAGTTTTAACTAAGAAAGCCCCCTCTTTGCTAGCCAACCACAAAGCCGCCATCAATTTCGCATAAACAAAAGCCTTGGGCCAGATGAGTTGACTCGACAGCTCACCGACTAAATAACTCCGCTGAGCTATAGCTGCGTTGCGGTAAGAACTACGGAAAAGATGGGATGGACGGGGGGGAACGAAGGTGCATGTAATGTAAACAAAGGAAACTCGAACCTCTCTCATTTGGTAAAAAAAAAAAACAAAAAAACAAAATTGTGCATCGTGAATTTCTGTCTCTCCCTTTTGAACTCGATAGAATTATTCTTGTATTACTTTATTGTGCAATCATGAGTCAAGTCTTTTCATTCGATGTTTGGTCCAGTCTATAAACTCGGCTAGTAGATATGAGGGCCTTCACCACCTTAGGAGTTCGGACTCTACGAACAACTACTACTAAAAACAATCAAGAGACTCAGGAGAATTCAACAACCAATACCACCAACACTCCCACACGACGGCCGACTACTCGCACACCACTTCAACCTCGCGATCAGAATGCCATGAGAGTGCCACCAAAGGGCTCGCAACCATTGGCCGTCAAAAGTGGCACCAACATGCCCTTGGATAAACAAAATGCCTCCCGACGACCCCTCATGCCAAAACTCGGTGCGAATCCAAAGCAAGGAAGCAAGTCACCTTTGACACCTAGAGTTGCTGGCTCGACTGCGCCAGCGGCGACGACACCGGCAGCACGAAGGGGGGCACGTGTAGAGCGGCCAGAGAATGGTACGACTACGACTCATAAGGAGGATCTATCGGTGCCGGGTCCCTACTTGAACAATAATGTCACTCCGAGATCAGGTCCACGAAGGGTTCGAATCGACAGTCCTAACAATATACCGACGACTGGTCACCCACAATCTACGGCGGATTTACCTCGAATTGCTCAGGACCTCACATATGGGCAGGGACTCGGTATAAATGGAATGGAGAGGGATGGATCAAAGCGTACAAGCGTATCTTTCAGTCCCGCTGCATCAGACATTGGCTATACCAGTCCACCGGCAACAGCAGATGCAAAGTTCTTCTTTGCGAGCGATGTAAAGTCAGGGGCACTTCCAGCACCAAGACCAACTCTACAGAAGAGCTCGTCATTCTTCTACGCCAATGGCGACTCGATTCCTCCCCCCCTAAAATCCGGTGGTTCTACTGTGGGATCATCGATAGGGGAAGACTCTTGCCAGCCAAAGTTCTTTCATGCCAATGGCACTCCCGAACTACATGCATCGCCTCAATTCGGACCCCCGCGCTCTACCGTGTCGAATTCTTCTCGTATAACTTCTCCACGACTAGCACCGACCGCTCCGATAATATCACATAGGCCTGCATCACCGCAGAAGCTGGGCTCGCATGCTTCTGTTACATCGCTGAAGAGTGCACAGGGGCGGACATCGCCAGCATGTAGTCGGCCAGGACCAGGAGGACGTGGACAATCTACACAAGGTACCGTGGCATCTCGCAGGACAAGTTTAGAATCATCACAGAGGCTTGGTCATAGCAGGACAGCGAGTCTGGGCTCGATGGTGGAGGCAAAAACGCCTCCAGTAAGGAAGGTTTCATATGGCAGCCCTGAACCTCAAGGACCACTCACACCATCCGTTGCGCTTAGCCCAATCTCAATATCAACACCAGATAGAAGGCTTGGGGAGGAAGATGAGGAGCAGGATGACGAAGAAGAAGCCAAAGATGAGGTTGCGTCCGAGCCAAGTCCCATAAAGGCCGGCCATTCAATAGAGCACTTGAATGAGCTTGCAGCCAATGCACGAAGAGAGCGGAAAGTATTAGATCTGGAAATTACAAATTCGTCACTAGAAGCTATAAATCGAACCTTGGAACGGCAGATGAGAAAGCAGACGGCAGAACTTCGAAGATATAGAAGATTAAGTCGATCTGGGAGGTTATCAATTAATACAGCAGGTTCATCACGTATCTCATCAATCAACCTCTCAGCAATTGACGGAGTGGAAGGCCCTGACTTGTCTGACATGAGCGAAGAGGATGGCGAAGAGAACGGGGAAGAGGATGGTGAAGAGGAAGAAATCTTTTCATCGGAAGAGGATACGCCAGATGATGGCTCACTATCCCCCGGAGCGATGGCTGAAAGTGACGCCCGGCATCGGACGAGAGACGAGAAGAGGCTACAGCTGGATTTATCAAAACACCAACAATTACTCGTCGATAGCCAGAAGATGAATCAGAGCTTGAAGAGGTGTCTAGGCTGGACAGAAGAGCTTATCAATGAAGGAAAGAAGGCCTTAGCATACCACGTCCGAGTCAGTGATGTTGACCTTCCCAAAAGTCTCGCTGAGAATTTTGGACATGGAGGAAGAGTTCTGGCGCCTGATGAAGTCAGTTTCAACCAAGCAGAAGAGGATGAGGAGAACGAAAGAGTAATGTCAGGATTAAACTCTCCATTATTACAAGAAGTAATGAACCTAGCACCATGGGGAGGTCTAGGTCGAGATGACCGTGACAGCGGCATCGAATTGGATCCGGAGCGTGGAATGCTACGGGAACCATTGCAACGAGAGCCTCAATAATAAGAAGCGGGAGGCCAGCTAGCAGGCAGGCAAGCAACGAGAACAACGTATTTGTACAACCAACTCACCACTCACTCAGTCGATACAGCGACTTTTTCTTTTATGTCACTCAGTCATCATTGTCCAGAATAAGGGGAGTTTTATTTGCAGGACAGGGCCAACTTACTTCTCGGCGGCAACCTAGGTGGAACATGCATTAGGGACGGCGTTCTATTCTTACTTTCATTTTCTCGTTCGGAAACTGGGACAGGGCCGGGTCAACTCCATCGCACACATTTTTCTTTTGTCTGTATTGTAACTTTGATTTCTTGAAAGTTCTATGATACCCCACCCCACACTCTAAAATGGGACAGAGATAAAAAATAAATACCCGGCGGCGCTCTCTTTTGATAAATATTCAAAGGAAGAACAGCAAGAGACTATTCGAAGGGGAAGATTATTTGGTAGTGGAGACGGGAGAGTGGAAAGCCGGGTACGAAATACTACAGTTGTGTGGATGTAGGAAAGGGGCTGGCAGACTTAAGAGGGAATGTGAGGAGAGGAAGGGTTGATATAGTGCATAGTTGATTGTTGAGATTCAGATTAAGAAATGAGACCTAGAGAGTCATTTTTGTGTGTGTGTGTGTGTGTGTGTGTGTGTGTGAGTGTGTGAGTGTGTGTGTGATTTTGTTGGTTTGCTTGTTTTTTGCTGTGGTGATTTTCGTGTGAGATGAATCTATAGTAATTTAATGGTTGGAGCCTACTAGGTTCTAAGGTCCTGGAGATCTTTGGAAGATAACGAGAGGTTTTGGACTTGTTGGTAGGTATTTTACGTTTCTTGGGAGCTGTGTTGGCGAGTTCATGAAATGCATGCATGCTTGGTTTCATGAGTCGAGTCAAGTTAGTCAATATAAGTGACTTGATCTGCCCAAACTCACGAGCTCGTTGGCACAGAACTGCTTTGAAATGGGATAGATGATAGACAAGAGTTAATATTACATTTCCTGTCAACCTTAACGAAACTATCGAAGGCAGCAAAAGGTGGAACCAAACATTCTATTTCTTGAAGTCGTGAATGGATTAAGCTTTCTTTTCTAATTAATTTCATGTTTTCTGACGCTTCTTCTTCTGCTTCTGCGAAGGTTTCTGTATTTGCGTCGACACTTCCAAATCATCTGCTAACTCTTCTTGTAATTGGGTATTAGCTGCTTCGTCTGTCTCTCCTTCATCCTCCGCCTCATCGGCTTCTGCTTCATCACTATCTTCGTCTTCTGAGTCAAGACCGAATGCTTCGTCGACGTCAGCGGCGACATCGCCGAAGTCGACTCCACCATCTTCGTCATCGCTGTCGAATCCTTCAAAAGCACTCTCGTCCGCAGCAGTGGAAGCTATATCAGCGACTGATGTATCGGCAACTGAAGTCTCATCGTCGCGCTTTCTCTTTTTGCGCATCTCTCCAAGTTTTCCTTCTCTGCCTTCTATACCCTCTTTCTCTTCTTGGCCCTCGAGAAGAGGGGGTGGGGTGAACCATGGAATCTTGCCTCTCAGGAAATCATTGAGAACCATCTTTGCCACTCCATCAACGTCAGGTTCACCTTTAGCAAGAAGTCTGCCTCCTTTTCTGGCAAGCAGCTCGAGAAACTCTATGTGATCTTTGTAACCTTTCAGGGCATATGTTCTTTCAATATGTTGTGGTTTTGTCTTGGCCAGGACAGCTGGGATATACTGTTCTGGGTTCTCGACGTTCTCTACTCGGACAACACCTCGCAGTAGGATATCTTGAGGAGTATCTGTTGTGCTTGGAGGTACGACACCAGGACAATCGATAAGATATATCCTCTTCATGAGGGTGATGTATTGCCAAACCTTTGTCTCTCCTGGAATTGGAGCTACCGTGCAAACCTTCTTGTTTCGTAGTGTATTTATGATGGATGATTTTCCTGTATTTGGGTATCCAATGAAACCTACAGATACCTGTTTGCGGTCGGAATGGAGAGAGGAGAATTGTCGGAGGAGTCCTATCAGAGAACCCTTGCCAAACGAGTTTGTAATGGATGCGTGGAATGCAAGAGTTGGGTAATCTTTCGAGAGGTAGCGAACCCAGGAAGCCTGCAATATATTAGTTTTTGCAGACCTTTTTATAACTGGTAGATTCCGAAATGTAGTTTGTATGAATCATTACTAAGAAAACCACCACGAGCCACCAACATGGGTGGAAGTGGTATTCAACTCAAACGAAACATGCCCAGACTCTTTGCGGCAGACCCTCCAAGACGGCGAGTTGCCTACTCAAGATCAGAAAGACCAGGAGCGACGAGAATGGATTTATTCTACCAAAGTTGTAACAGACGGCCTTCCATTGTAGAGAGCACGCAAATGCAGAAGGTGCCTTGACTTAACGATGGAACAAAGGGATAGTGCGTGAAGACAAAGAGATGATAGTACTCACGGCAACTTTGGTTGGTACCAAATCGCACTTGTTAAGGACAAATATCAAGTGCTTATGTGGTGCCTCTTCCTTGATGTACTTTTCAACGCTTCGGCATCGTGTTCCGAGAGGGTCTCGTGCATCTAGCACATGGATAACAACGTCTGATGAGTCGATAACTTTGTAAAGCTCATTCCATATCCGCTTACTCTGACCTTTGTTGAAGATAGCTTCTCGTGCACTTGTCAGGTAGCCGTCATCCTGTGCAGCAGCTTCACCAATAGGCTCTCCATTGGGCATGGAGTTGCCACTGAGTAATTGCGCTTGTTCAAGACGGTCCAGGTAAGAATCATGGCTCTTCAAGCTGTCTTCAGCAAGGTCCTCCAATGAACTGACTCCCAATTTCACCCGCTTTCTCTGTGCTTTCGGTCCGAACACATCTCCAAAGGGTGCAGCTTCCACTGCGATCTTGGCTTGATGTTGCTTGATACCATCTTTCTTATCTTCACCATCTCTGATCAAGCTCATAGGAAGCTTGTTTGATTTCAACAGAACAGAGTATGGATCGGACGCTCGCTCAGCCATAGCTTCTCTGAAGGAATTTAACGCATCCTGGCCAATGACTCTTGAATTGGTGAACCATTTCCGGTTAGGCTCGATTCGTGCAACTGGAGTTTCTCTGCTTTGGAACGACGCAGCTTTAGTGACCTTTCCCGCGGCATTTCGTTGCGCCTTTCCATCCTTGAACATATTAAGGGTCTTGACCTTCTTCGCCGAGCTGTTACAATCACATTAGGCCATGTTTGAAGATAGCAGATCTCTTGCGACATACCGATAGAAATTCTCTCCTTTGACCTTGACATTGGCCATGCCATCGCCAATCTTTCCCTGCCGGATTTTCCTGGCAGCTTCTTTCTTTCCGGTACCCATCTTAGGTTGGGGTGCGCAAAGCGCTGTTATGTTGGAGGGGGAGGAGGGAAAAAAATGGTCGTGGATGTGAAGAGGCAGGCTGAACAAAAAAAAAAGTTCATGAAATATGACCGCCTTGTGGCGCATGTGGCTGATGCACGCACGCTAACCACTAGTAGATTTTTTATTTGGTCAAGCAGCCTCAACATAGTTCCAGATCATCGCCGACGAGCCTTCCTCGGCCTTGTACTGTCATTGAAAGACAATCCACTATACAATGCCTCCTTTATTACCGCGGAGCGCATTGGGCTCTATCTACAAATCCTGTCCATCTTCCCTCCAATCTCGAGTCTTTACAACGACGACTCCGCTTTCAGCAATTGGCCCTGAATCCCCCCGTTTCATTGATATCCCTCGACCGCCTCAGCAAACATCATATTCGCCCAGAGATATCAAAGGAAAACTCCCTCCTCCTCGAAATCTCTTCCCAACCCGCGGCCCAGACAAAACCAACCCAGAGTACTTTACTCTGACAACCCCCGAACCACAACATGCGTCGGAGCCGCAAAATGACTACGTAGCATGGAAGCGTCAGATGGCGGAGATGCGACGAAAAAATCTTCGAGAAGGTCTTACGGCACTCCACGAGAGAAAGGTGGACCAACAGAGAGCGGTAGCAAGGCAGAGCGCATTGAAGCAGAAGATCAGGGTCAAACGCTTCAATGCTCCGACTCGGAAGGACGAGCGTTTGACTAACCCCACGATCACAGCTCTGAACAGCACACTCCAAAAAGGGCATCTGTCAGACCCGGAACGTGAGACGCGACTTATTACGAAAGCAGCACGGGTTCAGGCTAGGGAATTGGAGAAGAAAGAAGCACGGAAGGATGCATTACATACGTTGTATATGCATGCACGCCACTTCATCACAACCGAAGAACAATTGAATGCTCAAATCGAAAAGATCTTTGTGCAGCACCCATGGGCTGCTACCAGTGGGACCGAGGAGAATATCTGGGATGCACTAGGAGCACCTCCGACGGTTCAGGATATGTTATCAACGGTGAACAAGACGCAGAAACAGGCTATAGAGTTCCACAAAGGCCCAGCGACCATTACTGGAGCTCGTATGAAGAGGCTTGGTGAAGAGTTGACTGGAGGAAAGATGGATTAAATGTAAAGGAGAATGAGAATGTTGTACGATAACTAGCGCCTGTTTGTGGCTGCAGCTACAAAACGAGAGATGTACAAATATCACAAATACCGAAAAAATATTAGTCCCTGTCTAAAGCTTGGTCTTGACTGTTCATGACTATCAAGTACCTAGTGTAATTGATATCTAGTGAATCTTGTTTTGAGTTAGCTAGCCATTTTTATCGCATCAGTCTACGAAGATCAGATATGGTAGTATAGTTCGCAGCATAGTAGCGTCATTGCTAGTCTTTTCTCAATGGGCACTTCTTCCTACAACATCAGTACGAATTGCTTCGTAAGAGATTAGTTTAATTGGGATTACATTTGCACATAGGGGATTGTTTACCCATATCAAATGGCTTACCCAAACTAGGTAACTCAATTACCTAAATCCAAGTCAATAAGGTAGCTACGCAGATGACGTGAGCTACTTGAATCAAGCGAGTCGTATAAGTTAGGTACCTAAATAAGATACTTGGGTTCAGGTTAATCTCTTGTATCTCAATAGATAGCTATCCAAAATAGTATTTTACAAGGCAATTAACCCGGTGCTCGAAGTAGACATTGTCTCCTGACCTCAGAAAGTATGCGTTAGAGCGCTGATTTGAACGCCTATCAGTCCACTCCTAAAGATTCATAAAGAGGCCCTCGACTCCACCCCAGTCCCGCCAAATTTAATTTTGACCTCTGACCACTTGTTGACAATACAAACCAAGTTTTGGAGGACTCAGTCGCAGGTCAACGCTATTTACAACTTCTCCCACACGAAACCCCCACTGCATACCATTGCGATGTTCTTTGGGCTACTTATGAGCACAATGTACGGCCTTCGATTGACAATGATTGGGAGTATTCTTCCGAACGTATGCATGGATTACAGAGTCCAAACAAAAAACCGGATTCTAGAGCCAGGTACAATTTGATGTCAAATAAAAGTGCAATCTACCATATTCCACAGTTGTTTGCCAACTTGGGAGGAGCTGGTACATACAGCATTAATTGGCCTTTATCCAAGGAGAGTAGTTAGAGCGGAACGAGTAAGTAGGTAATGCAGGTATGCTTGGATTCCATGGTGATCATGATAGCAAGAATGCCATCTACTGTATCGTGGGGGGGGAGGGGGGAGAGGGTGGATGATCTCTGGCGAGCGCCAGTGTCAAAGTAACACTTGCGAACCGTCGCTGTGTCTAAGCTTGTCTAGCCTAATTGTCGATGTAAAGATATCACAATTTCTTCGCATTCGTTTTCCAATAACTGAGTTGGCCTGAGTTACTGGGAAAGTGTGGTTTGCCGTCTCACTATTATCCATCACGTTCTGCTGCCTTCCCAAAGACTGCGCGCATCACTCGAGCCCAGGGCTCGTTCAATCAACACTTTTTCCACTTCACATTTTCCACTTCACCTTCACATTTTCCACTTCACCTTCACATTTTCCACTTCACCTTCACATTTTCCACTTCACCTTCAATTTTTCTCCTTACCTAGGTAACACCAAGCCATTGATTGTTGCCAACATTACCTTCTTCCACCTGGTGCTAGGATGGCTTCCTATTCGAACCCCATCCTAGAAGCCATCTTCAATCACATCGCGTTGCCTGCCAAACTCCCTGGGAAACAGGAGCTCGCTATCGACCAAGTACAAGATGCCATTCTCAAGCTATTGCTGGATGTGCCGCGCGACCTTACGCTACTTACTTCCAGGTTAGTGATCCATCCTCCTTTCGTCGACATCTTCCTAGTTTCCAGTCGTACGGAAGGCGTTGCTTGCGATCATTCCCAGCTCCTCAACGAAGAATCCTCAGAGGGTCATGAAGGATTCGGCTGCAAAATTGGAAAATAACAATAACGCTCATCATTGCCCATCCTTCTCCCTTGTGTCATCAACAATATAGTGCTGCGAACCTGTTGTTGCAGTACGAAAGTTACCGGAGTTGTGACAAGGCTGACAGATATTTAAGCAACAAAACTTCTACCCATTGGGATGCCGTCCGCCGAATCATACAGACTTGCAGAGTCCTGAATGCTGGTGGAAAGCTCACAAAGAGCACTCTTTTAGCCGAATTCCAAGCACTTCAACAAGGTGATCTCTTAGTCTTGCATGTTGCAGATCAGAATTCTGGTCTACTTATCTCCCGGACACATGGGTACGCAAAACAAAGTTCTAAGACTTTCGAATTCAAACTAATCTGCGGCATTCTCCAGTGCTCAGGATGAGGTCACCTTCGAAGCATTTGAAGCATCGCCACTCTCCGAAAGCGTGCTTGCTACAGACATACTCGTTTGGCAATTCCCAGGAGGTGCGGCATCTATTCCTTTCGCTGAATTCACACAAGAAGCCTTCCAAAACGAGCTCTCGTCCTTTCTTGAAAGAGCCAGTGGAGAGACAATCAAACGTTTTGCAGCTCAGACCAGCAAGGCTGCTTCCTATACGTTCAAATGTCGCGATACTGTCAATCCTGCTATGGTCACAGAATTACTTATGTCACTATTGGAAAGCCTCGGACGACGCGTTTTCCCTCCATTGCTTCGCAAGCGGGTGCGGGATGATGTTTGCTGGGATCACGCAGAGAAGCCATGGCGAAGATTGCCACTCTGGCTGGTGCTTCGGGTCGCTCTCCAACGACACCTCTATGAAGTACTCGGCGGTGAAATTGGGCGCATACATTACAAATTCTTTATCTGCCTATTTCTCGCACGTCTGTTGTCGGAGGCAGTATCGCGTCTAAGCCCAGAAAGTGTGCAGTTCTTGAAGGCGAAACTTTGTCGAAGACTTGTCAAGTTGCAATGCGACAAAGATCGAGCTCCGCAGCAGGCCCTACGTGCTGTATACGACGATATGTTTACTGCTATTTCTCCTGTCTTTTATCGCACGACTCAGAACGTCAAATCCAGCATCGACACTTACTGGAATAATGTCAAAAAGTCAATTCAAAGACCTATCGCTCTTTTCCGACCTCGTTGTAATCCAAAAGACCTCCATCTCTCACTCCCCAACAGCGGAGTATATCTACAGAGTGTTCTACGCGAAGTATATGACGGTCCAAAAAAGTATCCCACACCTCACCAACTACCACAGAACTACAACACCTCAGCTGTAGCCGCCTTTACCGAGCGCTATTTCATGCTCTCGGAGACAGAAACAGAATTAGAGCGTGAAACGGTCCTTGATTTTAATGACAAGCGGTGTATAAGCCTCGCAAACAAAATCGAAAAGTACTTGAGTAAGTTAGTGGGTGAGTTTGAGCTACTCAACGTAGTCAAACCGCTCAACACACTTATTATAGAAAGTAGCGAGCTAATGGGTAATTTATTAGGCCTTGCGATAGATGCGTACGATTCGAATCCAACACAAAAGAGTGTTTTAATTCTCACAGTCATGGAGCTGGTAAGGGTAATCTTGTTCTTTCTGTCATTTTAACCCTGGTCCTATTCATCTTTAACTCTGTGCCTATGAGCTCATGAATCACTTAATTCATGAATTCTGGAAAAACAAATCAGTTGACTTGAGTAGCACACTTGAGTAATCTACTCATTTTCAAGCAACTCGCTGTTTGGCAAGGAATTCATAAAATTAGGCGGTTCATGAACTCGTTGGCATAGCTCATGTTTAATCTCCTCAGTCCAATTACTCTCCATAGTCCCTCAAATTGGTAGTCTAGTTCTTTTGGTCTGTAAAATTTAATTTATCACCAAATTACTAACTATATTCAGTGGATGGCAATGGACCAGTGTGCTATACAACTTTTCGGCATTTTGAAGCGTTACAGACCTCCGTTCCCAGTCGATCTCTTGGATGTTCTTCTACTGCCTCATTACCGCGATATGTGCCGATTACAGGTAATCCAGGTATATCTTCAAGAACGCCATAATAGGTGTAACGGCACCTGGGAAACCATATTTAATGATCCAAGCAAAACCTGTTTCGCAGCCCAGTACTTTGACAACTGCCCAGAGCTACAGAAGCTGCACCGACTTATCGAATATGAGGCCGAAGAGGCTCGCAAAAAAAAGACACAAGAATGGGAGAGATTGAGTGCGGAGTATGAGACGCTTTTCAAAGAATTCTCTGACGCAACTTGTATGTACACAACAAACGAGTTCGAGGAGATTATCCACGATAGTCGATGTACCAAATGCTTCTTGCAACGCAAGGCCGGTCGTATTAGGATAAGAGTACACGAGCATCCGCTACCAGATAGTATTGCTGTTGCGAAGGCTGTAGTGTTCGAGTTGAGGTGTCCCAATGCATTTGCTGCGTATCGAGATACAACTTGGTACGTTTCGAGCTAATTGATCAACTGAACAACATGGGCTATCCGCTTAGCTTACTTCTATCGCTTTTCACCCTTAATTACTACGCAGAATTAGGTTGTACTGACTGTAAGATTAGGAGAATTCTGAGTACGCTAGCATCTCCGAATCAAACCGAATGCTACGATCCCCAGTTGCTACTCAGCGAATACACAGAGCTCAGAAGATATAGGACTTCAACACCGTATAGGCTTTCTCTTGCATCAACAGCAAAATCCTTTCTAGCTACACACTATAGAGACGTTCGTTTCCCTGTCACTATCGACAACGTTTGCCTTGTGAATGGGCTCAAATTAGGCTACTACAGTACCTCGCTGAGCAAAGCATGGCCAGGACGCCAACCCTTCAAGGCGAGTTTGGCAAAACACTGTCAAGTTAATCTGCCATCTAGATCACCCTTCGCTTCACTCATTCCAGATCTCTCTGTCAACCCAAGAGGCCTGACATCCAATGAGATCATAGCAAGCCAGGGTATATGTCCTTCTGGGCTCAATGTACATGAGTTCATGGCGTATCAAGAGCTTTCTTCTGGCTTTTCTCGTCGGTGGCTTCAAATTTTGAGGGAAATAGGCAGCAGCAATCTAAATTTCAGTACAGAGGCGATAAAAGTACTCGTTTCCCACCTAGCCCACCACGTTGGCCCCATGGGTGAGCATACCAGTAAGAGCTTCTAACTCTCCTCCAACTCAAGTAACTCACGCTAATCCAATGATTCGTAGAGGAAGCTCTACGAGTTTGTCATGTTCCCCTAAGAGACAAAGGTCTATGCAAAAGACTTCTGGAACAGATACAACAACGTCTTGATGCAATATCTTCAAATTGGCGCGAAACGCATTGTATGGACCTTCTAATCACATTATTACTTAGATTGGCTTCTGTAAACAACGCTGCGAAGTCGCAACGGGCAATCAATATCGAAGCTTTGAATCTTCTCGAAAGGGCTCGGACAATAACTATTAAATGGATCAATCACTTACGCACGGAAACCCAGCGAGCCACAGATGCCAGTGATTCGCGGAAACTGAGCCAATATGCTTTTGTGACTGCTCTTTTGGCAAGGAAAACATTTGATGTTTATGTTGAGGCCGATCACGCTCTGTCTCGCGAAAGCTTAGTTTGCTTCATCATTTCTTCCATTTGTTTACAAGATCATCTTGTTGGAGATCCTGCAGCGTTGCCCCAAACCCTGAAGAACGCATTTATACAAGATCTCAAAATGGTCTGGAGAATACGTTTCCTTCTTCGCCAGTCTCTGGAGGCATTTCCAGACAGTTTGACATCCTCACTAAGCAATATATGGTCTCAGATTGAGGAGACGCCGGCAGGTTCCAAAACAAATCTGAATTTTATTTCAGGAGAGGGGGATGGATTTTGGGTCTGTGACCAGACGGCTCAATACACATGCATTTATCACCTACTTGAAGGCCACTTGCTTGTAAACGGACAACCGCTGGGGAAACTACCTGCAGAACATCGTAAGCAATACTTCTTTTCTCATGCGCAGCACCTGTTACAAAGCAAAAAAGCAATCGCTTGCCATAAGCTCTGTACCAACGGCTTAATAAGTCGCTGAATTCATAAACCTGTTCCTGGATTCATTTTTCATGAATTTAAGCGAAGTAGTTCGCTTGCTTGAGTAATTCAGCAAGTTCAGCAAGGGATTCAAGAGTTTTAGCGATTCATGAAGTCGGTACAGCCCAGCTTTAGTCAAATAATGGACTTGATGAGTTGAAGAGTTTCCAATAAGCAGTGGCCTTGATTTTTAGCCAAGTTATTCCAGAATTGAAGTGCTAACTGGAAAATCGTCTAGGACAATCAATGGTATTAGAAAAGCTATTCGGCAAAGAAAGCTTGTTGACATATCCTTCAACTATGCCTGGAACTACCTATATGCTGGCTGTAGTGAAAAATGGGCATCGCATTTTTTTAGGCTTTAGAGACGGCAATCTTTTTGTCAGAGCCTTAATTAACAACACCGTCCTTGAATATGTTCCACCTGAAATATTCACCAGTACCTCCTCCGTCGACTTACCTGCATCCCTAGTTCAAAAATGCGTACACTGGTTGAATCTATCAACGGGATTTGTCGAAATTCGCCGAGAGCCCAACATCTGGGTCACTAAATCGAGCGACTGGAAGC
This sequence comes from Pezicula rhizophila, assembly GCA_022190145.1. Lineage (NCBI taxonomy): Eukaryota > Fungi > Ascomycota > Leotiomycetes > Helotiales > Dermateaceae > Pezicula > Pezicula rhizophila. Next base: position 29,069 of record JAJONI010000156.1, read on the forward strand.
TCGACTTTTATAATCGGCGATGCTATCGTCGATTTTCAACTCTGGTAGACCCAAATAGCCAGACGTTCAGAAGCATTGCTAAAGTTTTCACCGGCTTTGAGTTCCCCCAACATTTGACTATTTACCAGCCGAAGAAATGGTCCTTAACCGTCGAATTGAGGCGTTTGGAACTACGATTTTCGGTGAATAGCAAGGGCTTATTGCAATCCAAGGAGTTGCGATCGGAAATTGACCCTAATCAAGATGCTGTGAGTGATCCACAAAGTTTGGTATCCACCTTACCACTACGCAACAAGCCTTTAAGGTTACTGATACCCTCGCTTATTTAGGGAACTTGGTATGGTCTTGAAAGCAAGATCGTTTTGAGGGATGTAGTCACGCTACAGCGCAGCCTTATTACTGCGCTCGGTCCACTCTCTTTTAGCTACAAGAAACCCCATGTCTCAGTCGCAGCCGCTCCCGATGGAATATATGGTAGATTCACCATAAATACTGTTCTTGGAAGACTCGTAAGTATATTTGAAGTCAAAGCCTCATTTTTATGTCCTTGCAAGAGAGACGCATAGCCTTAGAGTGAAGGTGCACCTTGAGTCTGACGAATCATATCAAGGTCTTTCATATGTTTGGAAGTGAAGTAATACTAACAAAAACAGGATTGTGCCTGCGAGCCAAGACTGCTCTACAAGAAAGCCGAGCTGCATGCCTATACGTCCTTCCCGGAACCAGACCCTTTGACAGGACGCACTGGGACTGAGGAAGCCATTGCTATTCTGAAGTCAGGCCAGCTCCAGCCGTGGTCACCGCTTAATCCGAACATTTACCATATCTTGGCATCAATTGCAAGTCTTACACCGAGAAGAGAATATTACCCTGAGGACCTAAAACAAATGCAAAAGGTTTTCTGGAATCCGAAATTAACAATGTTGATACAGGATGACAACTTCCGTTTGCTGATCGAGGAAATATATCAGAAGTCGGAGCGATTGTCCATTTTTGCATCTCAGGACACTAGTCTTCCTCCACTCGAACGAGCAGGGAATCGCCACCTTTTGAATCGCAGTTTTACTCGACGACGTCTGCACCAACGAGCCTCCGGAGGAGTCCAACAATCTATTGAGATTGTCTATCAACCGCGGGATCAAACTCGGGAGTGTCAAGCCCGGAGAAACGTCATTGAGATTACCCGCTACATTCGATCTTGGCCGTCTAGAGTCTCTGATACACCTCACGATCTTGCAGGTATACTTCAGAACTGGCCTTTGATTGGAGGCTATGTTTGTGTTTTTGATAAGGTCCTTCTTAGTGACCTCCTTGCCGTTGATTTTGCATCCGAATGGGGCGCTCTTTACAGCATATGCCGCAGCTTTCAGGCCACGGATATGTTCCATGTCATGTTTTTATTTGCACTCATCGGCTTCAGAGATGATGTCCATATGGAAATCATTCGGACACTGCTAACCGTCTGTTTTTTGGGAGAGATAAAGACGCTTCAGCCTCCCCAGCACAGCATTTATGTACAATTTCGGCAAAATCAGGTCCCTAGTCATAATTTGCTTTTGCAGCTTATCAAATCCGTCAGAATTCCTTATCCAGCCGACGAACGTAGCAGTTTCGGAGGTGCTCTACATCCTAAGCAACGTAGAACACTCGAAGCCCAGAAACTCGCACATGAGAATAAGTCCGAAGCTGACTGTGAAGATTTTACGAGATTTCTTCTAGCTCAGTGGCCCAGCAAGAATTTGTCTCTAGACATACGTAAGTTCGCTCTCCAGACTATTATTCAATCAGACACAATAACTCAAGTCTCGTAAGTCGCAGGGCCAGTACTTTCCTCATCATCAAACGATGTGATGAATTTTACAGTTGCATCTAAAGGATGGCTTTTGGATGTTGGTAAAGCCATGGAAATTATAAGACCGGAATGGGACCGCCTATTCCAGAACAGCGAACTTTCACAACATATACAAGATTTACAGAGAATTCTCGACAGCCATCGCGTCGAAATCAACACTGAGACCGTAAAAGAGGTTCCACAAAATCATGGTAAGCCCATTCACATCCACCAATTAAGAGATTGAAGAGAGTGATACAAAAGTTCTGTGCCGACGAATTAACAAATCCTCGATTCATAGCTCCGTTCTAGAATTCATGGATTTAGGCAAAGTAACTCGCTTAACTTGAGTTATTCTGCACGGTTCGCTAAGGGATTCATGAGTTTGAGTGATCCATGAACTTGTCGGCACAGAGCACTATGTCATTTTTACACGCTCAAGAATCTAAAGACTGACACTTCCATCTAGAGCAGGAGGTATTTCCGGATCGTTGTCGCGGTCGAGAAATTTTATCACTTCAAGAGCTGCTATGCAATACCGGCCCAGATTTAAGTTATCCAACTGATTCAGGTCCAGGCAACATTTTGACTGAGAAACCAAGTGGACAGGCTTCACAAAGGAACAAGAAGCTTACAAAAGAAACCCAGACGAGGCTTTCATCAGATTCGCATGAAATCCAAGAACTAGAAAAGATCATCGATAGTTTAGGTTCTGAATCGTCAGTCAGACAAGTTTACGGGCAAAATTTGATGCAGAGCCTCAAGGCATTGAGAATATTCAAACAAGCCCCAAGAAAACTTGCAGTCTTTGAGCTGATAGATGATCCTTCTAAGCTTGCGGTGGAAATTGAAAAAGCTCGAGAAACGGTTGTGGAGAACTTTGATCGGATTTGCAAGGCCGTTGGGACCTCTGAGTCGCGCACATTATGGCTCAGAGAAGGTGAGATATTTCCCTCGATGACGAATATAACTCTCCTTGAGCAGTTGCGCACCACTGCTTCAACAACCGTATTTGGGAAAGGCATGAAGGAGAGTATTACAGTCTGGGCATGCGCAATCACGCGTCTTCAACGTCTTATGAGGATGCATGAAGCTATATTAAAGGGCAATCAACAGAGATTGAGGGAAGAGCAGGAGAATATTGGACATACCAATTGGAAACCCTTCGAACATTCAGATTGGCTCCTGCTTGAGATCGAATCAAACATCTTGATCAGGCCGGATCAGGTTGATGTCGCCCTAGCCACTATTAAACCAGACGGGAACGAGAATTCTGTGCTTCAGATGAACATGGGACAGGGTAAGACGTCTTGTATTATCCCAATGGTCGCATCATTTCTTGCGAATGGAAAGAATGTTCATCGAGTTGTGGTTCCCAAGCCATTATTACTGCAAACTGCGCAGCTGATGCAAGCTCGGCTTGGTGGGTTGCTTGAGAGAGAGATAACTCATGTTCCATTTTCGAGGAAGACGCCCACAAGGCCTGAAGTAATCAAGGTATATCACGAAATCCACAAAGGAACCCTCAACAATTCAGGTGTCCTGATCTCTCTTCCGGAACATGCCCTCTCGTTCAAGCTATCTGGTCTCCAGAGATTGTCGGATGCACGAATTCCAGAAGCCATACCATTTGTTAAAGTGCAAAATTGGCTAGGAAAAAAATGTCGGGACGTCCTTGATGAGTCTGACTTTACGCTAGCTGTACGCACACAATTGATCTATCCGAGTGGATCTCAGACAGCTGTTGATGGCCATCCGCATCGCTGGGAAGTATGTGAAACGCTTTTACACATGGTCGATGACCATTTATTCAGCCTCCAAGAAGACTATCCACAGAGTATTGAGGTAGTACGAAGACCACATGGCGGTTTTCCTATCATCTTTTTTCTGCGTAGAGATGTGGAGGATGCTCTGACGATGCGACTCACCGCAGATATTATTGAAGGAAGAACGTCAATTTTACCCACACGAGACTGTAAAAAGTCGGATCGACATGCAATCAAGCAGTTTATCTCAGAGGCCACGGTCACGCAAAGAATCGTCGGACGTATCAACATGATGTTTCCGGATAAAGAGGCGGCAAGAAAGAATCTTTATCTCCTCCGAGGATTGCTGGTTCATCGCATACTGCTCCTCACGCTTCAAAAAAGATGGAATATTCAGTATGGTCTACATCCCATCCGAGATCCTATTGCGGTTCCTTTCTACGCGAAAGGACTGCCATCCGATCAAGCTGAGTGGGGTCATCCAGACGTTGCAATATCTTTGACCTGTCTCTCATTCTATTATGGCGGACTAAAAATTGAACAGATCCGAGAGTGCCTTGAGCACGTAATGAAATCCGATGATCCCTCTAGCGAATATAATCGATGGTCATTGGCATCTGGCACTCTCCCAGATTCGCTACAGGATGTAAGTACAGCAAGCTTTGTACTCTCCTGATCTTATCTGTGCTTCATCTCATATGTTTCATTTCCTCTAAACACCCAAACCGCTAATGTTATTTTTTTCGCCCCTTCTGCTACTAAGCTATTACTGACTACTCAATGATCTAGTGGAATTCTATCAACGTTGATGACGAAGGTCTGCTACTAGAAATCTGGAAGTATGTTCGGTACAACATGACAGTTGCGGACTACTATCTCAATAATTTCGTCTTTCCAAAGCATGCAAAGCAGTTCAAGATCAAGCTCCAGGCATCTGGTTGGGAGTACGTATTTCCGGATTCTTACTGAAAGCATATTTAAGCAGTTGGTGGCGTAACGATTAATGGCGCGGTCCTCGTGTTCATAGTAATGAGATAACACTAACCATTTTGTCATTATAGTATACCATTGGCTAACAACGCTCTTACGACCGGGTTTAGTGGAACGAATGACAATAGAGCTCTGCTACCACTGAACATCAAACAGCAGGATCTCGCTGGACTTTCTCATACAAACGCTCTAGTACTTACTCATCTCCTTGCACAAAGAAATCGAAAGTATGTGCTCGCTACACATCGCTCAGAGACCACGTTTCTCCAAATGCTGAAAGAAATGAAGATTCGGGTATTGATCGATGCTGGAGCAAAAATACTAGAGTTAGACAACCTGTCCCTGGCCCGGGAGTGGCTCACCATTGATCATGAAGCATCTGCCGCCGTTTATTTTAACGCAGACAGCCAACCATTTGTACTATATCGAAACGGCGGGAAGATACCTCTCGCAGCATCTCCATTCAGTGACAATTTAGCAGATTGTCTCGTCTACTTAGATGAGGCACACACCAGGGGTACAGATCTGAAATTGCCCACCCATGCTCAAGGGGCTTTAACTCTTAGCATTGGGCAAACTAAAGATGTAAGTCTCAAGTTTTCAGAGCAAACTTACCTCTTCTGGGGTGAATTTACTTATTGCTCCTGAATCACCTTTTTGAGTTACTCCCGTTATTTATCAAAGCAAGAAAATTGACTTCGAGTTTCTGATTATAGCATACCGTGCAAGCTGCAATGAGACTTCGACAGCTTGGAACATCCCAATCCGTAGTCTGGTTTGCACCCTCTGAGGTACATCAAAGCATACTCGACCTTCGTGGAAAGACTGTGAATGACATCGTTGACTCATATGATGTGGTATGCTGGCTCTTAGACAATACGTAAGTTTTTTTTCTCAGTCTACAGTACAAATTACCTTCTAAGAGGTCATTTTGGGTGGTTACTTGTTGCGATATTAGAGTCGGGCTTGAGTAACTCAACTTGGTACCTAATCAAAAAGACCTCTTACGAAACAGTTTGTACAGTACTTCTAAGCAGTCTGGAACAAGTAAGCTAACCCCAAGTCTTTACAGATGTGATGGGTTAGAGGCTCTCCAGCCGTTATACTATGCGCAAGGTGTTGACTACTGCCGACGTACACAAGCCGCCATAAGCAACAAGGAATTCTTAGAGGATGCCATTCAGCGTGATAGATTTCTTGAAACTTTACGAACAAAAGAACAGCAGACATTAGAGCAATTGTATAAACCTCAGTCGAAGTCAACTTTGGGTCCAACCTTCGAAGCAAGAGATCCTTCGATTTATTTATTCATGCAAGAATTGAAGGCTCGAAGAAAGGGATTTCAAGACACTGGGAAAGCTGTGCATGGAAGTGCGCTTCAAGAGGTTGAGCAAGAACGTGAGGTTGCCTTTGAGGTTGAATCAGTTCGCCAACTCCAAAAGCCAATTTATTATTTCCCGCTTAAGTTCGCGGGCCTGCACCGAGACATTATGAACTTTGCGAAGACCGGAAGACTATCAGTTAGCTCCGCAGGATACGAGCAGATCTTTGTTTCATTGCGCAAGAGAACGGCTCTAGGAATCAGTCATGGTGTAAGCAGCCAAGCGACCACCTCCAGTCTCTACGTTTCCACCGAGTTTGCTCGTACGGTTCAGGTGAACCGGCTCAACGATAACTACGTGCGCCAAGTTCATTGGGTTCTCTGGAGTAGGGCAACTGAAACCGCGCTAGTAGTAGTTCCTGAAGAGGCTGAAATCATCATTCCTCTCCTTGCGAATGATTTAGGAGGCACAATACATCTACTTGTATACTCCTCACCTACCACACGGCGAACCCTTCAAAATTTCAACGACTTTGATTACTACGCTATACCTAGCCTCCCTCAAGACTGGGCAGCACCATCATGGTTGAAGGTTGAACTGGGCATATTTGCTGGACGGTTATACTTTGAGTATAATGAGTATGATACTTTGCGCGAATTTTTGGGTCTCCAAGAGGACAAAGATTGTTACACAGCCATGATTAAAGGTATGTGGATTGGACGACTACCTTACTTTGAGTATCGGGACTAATGCCTTGAGTAGATGACTCGGAAGACCAAGGAAAGAAGACAGAGCAAGAACCTACTGAGCGAGACCCAAGTCCGGTAGAGGTTCATGTTAGTGCTGACGGAGTCATCGAGGATGAAGAGGATGACGAGGCACAAGACTTTGTGATTTCAACACGAGGTTTCACGGCAAAGCCTCTTACCTTTCTCCAGGAGTGGCTTGCTATACGAAGGAAAGGACAAGATTTCGTACACACGCCTATGGGGTACCTGTGCTCAGGAAAGTCTTTGTCTATCAGCAATCCTTTCTTTTCCAAGTCAACTGGTACTGCTGTTGTAAAACCAGTGACAGGAAAAACCGCACACTCGGCGAACTTGGAGGATGCTGTACCCGGCGATGATGAAGGCGACGTGTTTGATGAAGATGACGATGGTATCTACTGTGGCAGTGAAGAAGAGGACAATACTTTACTACAGTCAGAGGAACCTGAACATTGAAGATTCCCTTTCTGTATTTGCTGTTGCTTCACTATGTAGAATAAATCAATTTCGCATCACAATCCTTAAATCAAAAAGCTAAATGAAGTGGGTTACTCAAACCAAGCAAGTTACAGTGCTCTAATGCTAAGATATAGTTACA
>JAJONI010000157.1:0-36186 GCA_022190145.1 Pezicula rhizophila
AAGCACTAGCTTAAAGACTAACGAGCTTAAAAGTAAGGCGAATTAATTAACTGTGGTTCTGCTAAGAAGCTACGTCATACAATATAGTCAGACATTCCTTCCACATTTGAACTTCATTTACAATCTTGCAACCGTTCAAAGTTTTTTCTCCCTAAAGACTGATCAGAAAACAGCTTCCAACTTGTCCGCTTCCTGCAACTTCACTGCATAGTACGTTCAAGACTTCTGCAGAAAGTTACAACCATGTGTTGGCCATACACAGACGTCTATGTTGAGGAAGAGGAAATAGTAGATCGAAGAAAAAAGAGACATGGTGACAAGGTCTATTGGGTTTGGGATCCTGTTAAGCGTTGCAATGTCCTCGCCAACTTGCGTGTAAGTATAAAGCAAGAAATTCCTTTCAACTCACCAATTTCCATCATCCGTCCGAATTCAAAAATTGTACGCTTTCACCTTTTTCGCTTCAGCAACCATCAACAACAACAACAACAACAACAACAACAACAACAACAACAACAGCAACAACAGCAACAACAACAGCAACATAGCACTTTCCCAAAATCCTGAGCATATAAGTCTGGGCGCGCCAATGTATTTCAAACTTTTCGGTCTTCACCTTTCAATCCGCGAACCATCTACATATCCTCAAACTAAGAACAAAGAAAACAACAACTGCAACTGCATCAGCGCGACTGTGGACGACATCAGCGCAGCTACGAACTACATCATCAACAGCAGCAGCAAAATGCCCGATGCAGCTACAGGACCTGAACAAAACTTCCAACCTCAAGTTGGCGATACCACTGGAGGCCCGACCCAGCACACCTACATTCCCCGCTCCGATGGCGATCCAGCGATCACTTTGGCAAATGGACAAGTCTACGTTCCAGTAGGCTATCCCCAAATGCCAATGTATCCTGGCTACGCACCATTCCCACCAACTGTACTCAATCCCAAGTTTTACTATCCTTATAGCGCTTGGTATCCCTACTTGATGGTGCTGCGCAAGGTTTCTTTAGTTTTAACTTCAACTGAAGAAGACTGAGATTTGCATGGACCACTTCTGCTAACACATTTTGTATGTGATATAGGCACCAGGCGGAGTAGTCAACGGTCCAAGTCCCTTCGTCTACCAACAACCATCCTACTATCCACAGCCAGCCTACTACCCACAACAAAACCCACACTACATCATGCAACAACCACCGTCCGTCTACGTACCTGGTATGCCAATGGCCCCAGGTTTTCAACAACCTGCTATCGGTACCATTGGCAGTACACCGTACGAGGTCCTTAACCAGCAGCTTAAGCTCGCGCAGAAGGAAGAGGTCAATACCAAGCAGGAGATGAAGCCGGCCGATGATGATAAGAATCGCATGTATTGGGTTCGGGAGTTGGATAATACTTGGACTCAACGTAACCGAGTTACGATCGATAGTGGTGATATTGGTGACATTCGCTGGTTTGCTCTGGACGGCACCTTTTATGCGGTTCGCTTGCCTGAGAGCTAAATGTGAGGATTTGAATCTGGCGAGTACTGTATTGCTCTTACTCTGCTCAAATTGGAGATCAATCATTGACTTGTCAAGCAGTTCCTTGGACGTTCTATTGGTGCTCGAACATGGCTATATTGCACCAACATAAGCAACTTAAGCACAGCCTGGCGGAGATTGAAGTGAATGGTTGAACTCGGATAAGGAAGGGGCTACATTGGATGACGAAATTTTTCCTTTCTATGTTTGACAGGGGTTTGCTCAATGGTTGCTTTACGTTTCGCACACTAAGGACTGAGATGTACACAACCAACAGGAGTTTTCTTTGCTGTCACTTTTGATCTCTTGTTCATGGCTGGGCATACGCATGAACTATGCAAATTCATGATCCTTAGATTACTGAGCTCAAGCAATAGAACGGCCTATTACTCAACAGTGGATTGCAAGAACATAAAAACCAGAACCCTAGTAAGTTTCTGTTCCATTGCCGCTACGTTGGCTACCAACAGGATCAAACCAGTTTACTTTCAAGTCGTAAACCTTAGGCAAATATAGAGTTTTTAGAAATCTTGCTTGCCTTCCCACCAGTGAGACAGATCAGATGGAAGTGCTCTCGTCTGCTCACCAACCCGCTTTGTTATAAGCAATGGCCCATGACCATCCCAACTAACTTCAGCCTGCTCATTCTGATCCTCAATGACCACATCTACAATGCGCTTGACAAGAGCGTGGAATCGTCCCAGACGCCGAATTTTGAGCTTCCCAGTCGATAACCTCGGCTTGAACATCACGAACCTTTGGGTTCGAAAATAGACCCCGAGTGTGGTATGCGATGAGGAAGTTTGGTGTTTGGTTCAGCCATAGTCTTGGTAAGATATCGTCCATGTTGAAGGGGGCATTCTGACTTGTGCGGGTTTTGATATCAAAAATTTGGGATTGAGAGATTTGGCACCCTCGGAGTTCTATTTCTACCTTTGGGCTTGAGTTGGAAGAGGGACTTGAAGGGTTGGTGAGGTTCATATTTGCCATGGCGGACTCGAGTGGGTCTGTTTTCTGTGGCGATGAAGTTTGAGGATGCGCTTCTGGGATATACCCATCGGTTTCTGACCTCACAAGGAGATTTAGGCCACCAAAGTCGTACTGGATGATCCGTTGATGGGAGCAAGAATTCCGCACGTCATAATCCCATGCCGTATAACTCACTGGAAAGTTCTGTCCATAGCCCATGAGATCCGTTATCATCTCTGTAGGAGAGTTCTCCCTTCGAATAAAAAATACCGTTTTACCTACAACATCAATATCGAATCTAAAAGACTTGGATACGGATCCGGCAAATCGAAGGAGATTTCCCAAGGTACTACCACAGCCTACGATATCGACTGTGTCGGTTTCGAAGGACTTGTTCAGGGTTAGGAGGGAACGGATGGCGGGTTCGAGGGGGTATGTGGCGTGTTTGGCCGAGTTGATGTCACGATATACCGGGACGCTGTCATGGTTCAGGGGGTAGTGTTTGGTGGGAGGTGACCATTTTGGTGGAGAGCCTTGAAAGGGTATTAGTATTGAAGAGTTGGAAGATTGTAAGTAGTACGAAGAAAAGAAGGATGTCGACTCGGTATGGACGGTGGCTTTCTAGTAGTGCACTTCCTTGTCCTGACTCTCGTCTATGGCGGCTGCAAGGCTAAACATGATAGAGAAAACTTACCGGGCACTAGGATGACCGGAGTTCTCACATCCAGCCAGTTGTACGAAGCTACATACTTTGCTTCTTTGATCTGAGGAATTTCTACTTCTGGGAGTAGATCGTTGACTTCAATTCTGTCGATGGTCTCTCCAAAAGGTCTGGTAGAAGAAGGAGGTGGGGTTCGGCCCTGGTTTGGAACACCCCAGCGCGCCCCGGCATGAGTCGCTCCTAAGGTTCTCCCTCGCGTTGCTTCTCCACGCGCAGTTCTTCCTCTCCAGGACAACATTCTGTTCTCGTTTTCGTTGTCGTTTCTTTCGGTGTGTTTTTATTTCCAAAAAAAAAAAAAGAATATGCACGAAGCAATAAGTATTACTTCATATTTCTTGAATCTCTTCTCTGCGTCCGTCTCATTTGACTGCGACTCAAGGTAAGGCTTCGTCGGTCAGTCAATTCAGATGCTTTTCATAGGCTGAGGCCACCCAACAGCAATCAGAATAGCAGAAGATCCAACATTTCATAGGCTGCCATGCAAGAGCCACATGTGAGGCCTACCGTCTTCATGCGAGGCCTACCGTATTCATGCAGTCATAATGAACCTACGAAGGTTCCTTTTGTTTCCACGACGAACCGGCATCCTCTATCATTTCTATTGACCCAACCTGTTTAACAGCCTCCTAGTCGGCGGTTCTAGTGTGGCACTGTTGAGAGGTTACTCTTGATCTTCTATCTTTGTCTTTGGAAGTCTCCAACATCAAGGCTGTCATATGTTACACAGCCCTGTGCCAGACTTTCGATAAAGAAACTTCTCATTCAAATAGAGCTCATCGTGAAGAAAATTCCTACTTCACGTTTATCTTTCTCAGAAGACAACCCAGTACCATTACCAGTTTGATATTTGCCCTGAACGCCTCTTCCTCTACGTATCCAACAATTTGTTCATCTCTAGAAACTTACACTATTGGACTTTGGAGTCATCGTGTCACGAGAGATACAAGAACGATATGCCGTCCGGTGCAGATGATGCTCGAGCCGCGAAATTATCCAAGCTCTTCAATGATGTTTTGTATGGCAGAAGGACTTTGAGCACGCCTCGAGATGGAAAGCTTTTCCTGGAGGCGACGGCTTCACAGCCAGATCAGCCGAAATGCGCACATCAACTCATATCTAGCCCTGCTGGACTAAGTGCACTTCAAAGCTCGTTTCGGTTTGACACAACTCCCAAATTCCTCAACGAGGAAGCCATGTCAGTTCTTCAATACTTGCAAAATCCTCTCCTAAAGGCGATCAATTCCGGTGCTGTCTTGTGTCAAATCTTGGAATCTATCGTCGAGCCGCCTTTCTTCTTTGACGCCTTCGAAACCGCCTTTCGAAGTGGTATCCTCTCCACAAATGCGGCTCGTGTGTTTGCCTGGCTCTTATTGCAGTTGATCACTCTACCCGCCAAACCATTGCTCAGACACCTTGTCTTAGCCAAAAAGCCGGAGATTCAGTCCTTGGTTTTGAAGTCCTCAGATGCAGAAACTCGCATTTTTGGCGAGAAGATTAAGCATAGTCTATCTCTTGATGCGGTTGTTTTAACCGACGACGAAGGACCTGGACCTGGAGGTCGCCATGACAATGATTTTCCGGACTATAAGCAAATTTCAATTATGCCTACACAAACTGAGCTCCTATCAAGCGAACGGCCATTCTTGCGTTTGCCTAATTACTTCGATGACCTCCCTCCCGTTTCTTCACAAACCTCATCATCTTCGCACCGCCTTGCCATTCACAAAGACAGCCAGTTTCGACTTCTGCGTGAGGACATGATTGGTGAAATCAGAGAGGAACTACGGAAATTGACGGGGACCAAGTCTGGGCGACATAAAGGCATAATAATTGACCATCTGACCGTCATTGGAATAGAAGTAGGGAATGAAAATAAAAGTCTACCTTGGGGCATCAAGCTACAATGCCAAGGTGTCCTTCCATATTTATCCAACATAGCGGAGCCAAAACGGAAAGAGCATCTGAAAAAGAATTCTAATATATTGAAACATCAAAATATGGGATGTCTAATGGTTGATGATGAAGTGGTCTCGTTTCCAACCATCCACCGGGATATCGATGGTCTCTTGAAACCGCGGGCAGAGATTGTGGTACAGCTCTCTAGCGATTCATCACTGCATACTGCACTTTCAAAAATCAAGGTTGGACGGGAAATAAAGTTCGTTCAGCTTGATACTGCGATTTTTGCATACGAGCCTTTTTTGAAACGACTTCAAAGCATCAAGGAACTTTCCCTGGCAGAAGATATACTTTCTTGGGAGCCGGGTAAAATGCTCAGAGCCCCCAACTTTCAACCGACACAGGTCATAAATAATTTACAGGGGAAGGTCATGAAAGATATACGAGACATTCTGAACACAGAGACGAGCGTTCATTTAGATGAGTCACAACTCAATTCCCTTCTAGCAAGTTTAAAGCAACGAGTGAGCTTAGTTCAAGGGCCGCCAGGTATGCGAAACTCTCCCGGTTTATTGATAATCCTTCTGACATCCTTCTAGGGACTGGCAAATCTTTCATTGGCGCTCTCATTGCCAAAATTCTACATGACCAAACCGCTGAAAATATTCTTATCATCTGTTATACCAATCATGCGCTTGATCAGTTCTTGGAAGACTTGCTAGGCATTGGCATACCTCTCTCGAGCATGGTTCGCTTGGGTGGAAAGTCCACTGAACGGACGAAATCTGTCAGCATCAACGAACTGAGGTTTACTGCACGTCTTGCACAATCAGATGGCGCCCAGATAGACAAGCTGAAAATTAGCCTCAGACAGCATGAACAGCAGCTACGGGATGCATTCTCTAGATACGCAATGGCCAATATTCAAAAGCAACAACTCATGGAATATCTTGAGTTTGCGTCCGAAGATTTGCCATTCTTTAATGCCTTCTTGGTTGTCAATGAAGGTGATATGACTCAGATTGCAAAACGCGGCAAAGCAGTTGGCCCTTATTACCTACTGGATCGATGGATGAGAGGGCTGCCTGATGCTGGTGTGCTTAAGCACAAGTTGTGCCGTGGAGCAGCGGCTATTTGGAAGATGATCCCCGAAATGAGACGCGCCGCTCTATTGAGGTGGCAAACTGCCATCCTAGACGACCATATAGGGGAGATTTGCCGTGTTGGCCAGGAATTCAATGCTGACAGAGCTGAAATCGATCGCATTTTCTCTCAGAGGGAAGCAAGTATCATCAAAAGCAAGAGAATAATCGCCTGTACAACCACCGGTGCTGCGAAATATTTTGATTCTATTCAATCAACCTCGCCTAGAGTCGTCCTGGTTGAAGAGGCAGGAGAGATATTAGAAGCCCATATCTTCACTGCTCTGGGTCCTAGCACAGAGCAGTTAATTCTGATAGGAGACCACCAACAACTTCGACCTAAATGCAGCTTTGAGCTTGGTGTCGAGAAAGGCGAAGGTTACGACCTAAATCGATCTCTCTTTGAGAGATTAATCTTGAGAGGCTATCCACATGTGACACTTAGCAAGCAACATCGCATGCGACCTGAGATTTCTTCACTTGTTCGTCATTTAACATATCCTAGTCTTGTTGATGCAGATACCACTCTGCGTCGCAAGGATCTTCGAGGATTCTGCGGCAACGTGATATTTGTCAATCACACAGTTCCAGAGATTGAACTTCAGACAGCACGAGAGCTGCGAGACAACAGTACTTCGAAGCAGAATCTTTTCGAAGCTGAGATGATACTGAAGTGTGTCCGATATTTAGTGCAGCAAGGATACAGTTCTTCCAAAATCGTCATTTTAACGCCATATCTTGGCCAGCTCAAACGGCTTCGAGATCAACTTGCGGAGGAAAATGATCCAATTCTGAATGATCTCGACAAGTCTGACCTCATCCGCGCTGGACTCCTAACAGATATCAATCTCACACGTGCTAAACCGGGCCTCAAGATATCTACAGTCGGCAAGTTCTCTCTGTCTTCTTTTACATACCAATTTTCCAACTGATCTTGAGCACTAAGTCTATCTCGGCACCTTAATTGCTTCTTGTCTTGTCAGTAAGAATCTTTGACTAATTTCGGATACTTTCTAGATAATTATCAAGGAGAAGAAAGCGACATAGTCCTTGTATCATTGACTCGTAGTAATGCCTCAAACGACATTGGTTTTATGTTCTCGCCAGAACGACTAAATGTTCTCCTTTCCCGGGCGCGGGAGGCCTTGATCCTGATCGGAAACTCTGCCACTTTTACGCATGCCCGCAAAGGCCATGATTTATGGACCAAATTTTTTGACCTTTTGGTACAAAAGGGATATTTCTATGAAGGCTTTCCTGTGAAGTGCGAAAATCATCCTAGCCGTCACGAGTTGTTACGTGCCCCTTCAGACTTCGAACTATACTGCCCAGATGGAGGCTGTAGAGAACCTTGGTATGTATAGCCAAAAACCCTTTCTCTTCACTATAACTCACATGTAGACACAGCGGCGCTTTACTAAATTGTGGCCAACATAAATGTCCAAGAAGTTGCCATCAAGGCTCTGATCATTCCAAAATTAAATGCATGGCGGTAATCAACAAGCAGTGTTCGCAAGGCCACCCTCAATCTTGGCAATGTGAAAAGCCAGCTCCTGTAGAATGTTTGAAATGTGTAAAGGAAAAAAAAGATGTAGAAAAGAGGGCTCTGAAAGTCCTGAAGGAGCAACAACGAAGAGACGAGCAGACAGCCAAGCATCAGCAAGAGGTTGCAAAGTTACAAGAGCAAATTGACCAAGAGATGCAAGCCATGCGAGATATTCATGTAGCTGCAGATCACGAGGCTGTATTGCAACAAATGCGAAAGGATTTGCAAGCTGCCCAAGAGCGAGCGAAGTCGGCTAAACCAATTCCCAAGGCATCACAACCGGATACTGCAAATGCTCGAAGCAAAGTTCTCAAGGCTACAAGCCAAACAACCCCCCCTGTTCCTTCCAGTCCTAGACTATCGAGCCCTGACAAATCCAATCAACAGAACACGGATTTTATTGACAATAAAGTTTCAGGGGCCAAAGACGAGTGGCAACGCCAAAAGGATGATGAGAATGCCAGCAACCCAGCGATGGACAAGATTATGGGTATGATTGGCTTGGACCATGTCAAGAATCAAGTTCTACGTATTAAAGCAAAAGTTGATACGTCGAAGCGACAAAACGCTGATCTCACCAAGGAGCGGTTTGGGCTTCTGCTCCTAGGAAACCCTGGCACAGGTACGTTTGCATCTTCCTTATAGGGCTCCTTTGATGTAGAGAGAACTGATTGCTGCGGCAGGAAAAACAACGGTGGCCAGACACTACGCCAGAATCTTAACAACATTGGGCGTTCTCCCAGGCGATGTGTTTGTGGAAACAACTGGCTCTCATCTTGCTTATGGCGGGGTTGGTGAAGTCAAGAAGCATTTGGCATCTCTGGAAAGCGGTGACGGCGGAGTTTATTTTATTGATGAAGCTTATCAGCTAACCCAACCACAAAACCCTGGTGGGAAAATAGTTCTTGATTATCTCCTCGCTGAAATCGAGAACCTCACAGGGATGGTCGTTTTTGTGTTTGCCGGGTACCGCAAAGAGATGGAAAGTTTCTTGGAATTTAATCCAGGAATACCGAGTCGGATACCATACACCCTCCACTTCGACGATTATACCAATGTCGAACTCATGAATATGCTACAGTATCAAATAGACCAATCTTTTCAGCGGCGCATGAAGGTTGAAAATGGATTGGATGGACTGTATATGCGTATTGCTATTCGACGTTTGGGGCGTGGCAGAGGTCGTCCAGGGTTTGGAAATGCACGCGCATTAGAGAATGTCTTTGCTCGAATTAGAGAGAGGCAGTCTGATCGGCTTACCAAGGAACGTAGAGCTGGACTTCAACCGGATGACTTTTTGATCACAAAGGAGGATTTGATCGGGCCGGACCCCTCAAAAGCCATTCTGAAATGTGATGCATGGGAAAAGCTTCAGAAGCTTACCGGACTGAAAGCAGTGAAAGACTCCGTCAGTGTTCTAGTTGACTTCATCAAGGCCAATTATGATCGTGAACTTCAAGAGAAGCCTCCAATTGACGTATCTCTCAATCGAGTTTTTCTGGGTTCGCCAGGGACTGGAAAGACCACAGTGGCTAAACTTTATGGTCAGATCCTAGCTGACACTGGGATGCTAAGCAATGGAGAAGGTACAGTTTTCAATGGACATTTTAACTTTCATAGTCTCATCCTAATCTAACTATTTGTCATAGTTGTCTTGAAGAATCCATCCGACTTTATTGGAAGTCATATCGGAGGCTCAGAAGAAAACACCAAAAAGATACTCGCTAGCACTGTTGGTAAAGTTTTGATTATAGACGAAGCATATATGCTTTATGCTGGAGGGTCTTCGGAAGAAAAAAGCCACACCGACATATTCAGGACTGCAGTTATCGATACTATCGTTGCTGAAGTCCAGAATGTCCCAGGAGATGATCGATGTGTTTTACTGCTCGGGTACGAGGATCCAATGATTAAAATGTTCCAGAATGTGAGTCGGGCACATTATTATTTTCATGATTATATCTTCCTCCTCATTATGAATATCAAGAGCTCCCTTGACCTCGTCTTTACGATGTAAAACGCTGATATAGGCTACTCTAGGTTAACCCAGGTCTAACCCGACGCTTCCAGCTGTCGGATGCATTCCGATTCGAGGATTTTGATAATTCACAACTCGAAGAAATTCTTCGAATGAAGCTCAAAATTCAGGGTTTAGGCGCGACTGAAGAGGCAATCAAGGTTGCTATCGATGTTCTTGATCGACGCCGAAATTCCCTGAACTTTGGCAATGGTGGTGATGTCGAGGCTCTGATAACAACAGCTAAAAGCAAATTCCAGGCCAGGCAAAAGAAGCTGCCAGTCCAGCAGCGGTCTGTCGACTTTGTATTCCAGCCACAAGACTTTGATCCTGACTTTGACCGTGCTACCACAGCCGAAGTGAAACTTCATCAGCTATTTGAGGGTGTTATAGGCTGTGGGGCCATCGTTGACAAGCTCCAAAGCTTCATTCGTGTTGCAGAAGGCATGCGGGCGCATGGCAAAGACCCTCGAGGTCAGATACCCATGAATTTCATATTCAAGGGCCCGCCAGGTAAGAGCTATTTATTTCTATGACAACTATCTCCCTTGCACCTACGTTCTTTTTCGATTTTCTATTTCAGAACTATTGGCTCGCACGAGATCGTATGGTTGACTGTCCGGTTATTACTAGGAACTGGAAAGACAACAACCGCACGTAAATTTGGAGAGGTATTTTACTCCCTGGGCCTTTTATCGGAGGTGGAGGTTGTGGAGATATCAGCGACTGATCTCATCGGGCAATACGTGGGTCACACTGGGCCAAAGTGTCTCAAACAGCTTGAACGAGGATTGGGCAAGGTTTTGTTCGTGGACGAAGCTTACCGACTTAGCGAAGGCCATTTTGCGAAGGAGGCCATCAGCGAGCTGGTCGACTCAATGACAAAGCCAAAGTTTGCAGGAAAACTCATCATTATTCTGGCCGGATACGACAATGACATGAACGTTCTCTTGAAAGTCAATGAAGGACTTAGCAGTCGTTTTGCAGATGAGATACTCTTTCCTGCACTATCTCCGGATGACTGTGTTGGTTTGTTGGAATCAAAGCTTAAGGAGAGTAATATTGCGTTTCCCGGGCTCCAGAAAAATCCAGACTTGCACGCCCGTGTCATCGAATTCATGAGGGAACTGAGAAAGCTACCAGGATGGGGAAATGCGAGAGATGTACAGACACTCGTGAAAAGTATGGCCAGGACTGTATTTCAGAGTGCTTCAAGTGCGTCAGATCCGCTGACACTCACCGATGGGAACGCAATAATGTGTTTGGAGGCCATGCTCTTGGAAAAGCAGAAGAGAAACAAGATTCCCTTCTCTAAGCGAGCCGTGGTTGATAAACTACCTTTCCAATCACTTGATTCATCCCAAGCCACTCCACCCCCAAGTATGACGCCAAGTGGATCGAACGGCTCTCAGGGACCTCAGAGGCCTCATGGATCACAAAATGGCGAGGATTCTTCTACGGCGCGGAGCAAATCTGGAGGCGAGGGAGGATCACGAAAGGTGCTAGGTCCCAATCAAAAAGAGACTCGTGACCCAGGTGTCTCAGCTGAGATCTGGGAGCAGCTCCAAAAGGATAAATTGACATTAGAGCAAGCTGCACAAGCTGCGGAAAAGCGTAGGCTCAAAGAAGCAGAGGCACTTCGAAAGGCTAAACAAGAGGAAGAGGAGATGGCACGCATAGCCAAAGCATTGCAAGAGGCCAAAGCCAAGGATGAAGCCGAACTGCGAATTCGAGAACAGGCTCGAATTCGTGAGATGGAAGCGAAGGCCCAGAGAGAGCGGATGGAGCAGGAAGTAGAACGTCGTCGGAGAGAAGAAGAGGAGAGGAAGAGGCAGGAGGCAGAAATCCAGTCGAGATTAAGACATATGGGTGTTTGCTGTCAAGGATATCGATGGATACAGCAGAGTAACGGGTACAGGTGTGCCGGTGGAAGCCACTATATATCTAACGCGGAGCTTGGTGTTTGATCTGAATACTAAGTAGATTTTCATAGTTCCAGACAAGACTGGATATTATTTTAGTCTGCTAATAAAATCTACTAATAAGTTCCTAGTGAAGATATGCAAAATTGAAATTTGATTGTGTGCAAAGGTCGCGACTTATTGAGGACGGAAATAATTCCTGACCGGTAGTAAATAACAAGCAGCATTGATACTATTGCGCTAGTATAGATTAGAAGAGTCCCTTTTTCATGAGGAATTGATAGAACAATTTTGATCTTGCTAAATTATTTAAAATCACATGACCAACCCCTTTCCAATTCTCGCTTCCTATGTTAGCGTCCTTTCCCAGCTCACTCTCTATTAACTCCCAGCACCAAACATTCAAAAAACACCTCTAACTAAACAATAGAACTTAGTAGATTACCCGTACTTTGCTCTACATTCGAGAGCATGGAGGATACTATTTTATCAAATGTCTCCGCAATTGACATCACCATTGAAACATCGATCTTTGTGCTCCAATAAGCAAGATTGATCTTCCAATTCTTGTCGATCTCCTTCACCAATAGCATCAAATCATACTATTCATTTTGATTAGTATCTTAATGCTTGGGCAAAATTTATGCTTTGAACTTACATCAAATGGGTCAATTCCCTCTACTGTCTTAATTGTAAGCGACGGCTCTTCCTCGACTTTTGGAGTTGGGAATTTTCTATACAATAGTGTCAGTTTCCCATAAGGACGATTGTGATAGTCTACACGTACCTGAAGTTAACCATGGTATTGAAAAGCGGTCCTTCGAGACCGAGGTTCTTCTCAATCTCTTCCATAGAGCATGATTGATGTGTTGAGCTAAGCGCGAAGTCATTCCTTACGGCTTCCAGCACTTTGTTCAGTGTTGTAGAATCAGAAAGCTTCATTCGGAAAATTAGAGCGGAGAGAAGTGGGCCAACTGTGTCTTCAACTCCATCATAAAGTGCATCTCTTCCTGATACCAAATACCCAAAGATGATATCTTCAATACTTCTTGCTGTATGAAGGCGCAGAACTAAGGCCCAAATCGTACAAAAGAGATTTGAGACGGATATGCCTTGATGTTGGCAGAACTGTGAAAGCTCATTGGCTCTCTTGATATTGATCTCGACATAACGTACCGATAGATCGGCTTCTGTTCCTTCGATTGCATCTTCTGGAATCCTTGGTAGGTAACATGGTTTGGAGTTCGAACAGTAGTTATTCCAGTACGTGATATCTTCCTGGACGCTTGTTTGAAGGTGTGCAATGTGTCGACCGAATGCTGGAGCTAGCGCTGCTTTTCCGAGGCACCCATCGTAAGCCAACCTCAAGTCTCGGAACAGAATCATGAGTGACGCTCCGTCGATAATGACATGTGAGATTTCTATCTTCATCGATAGCTTTCCAGATGTTGTATTCAATATCGTAAGTCGGTGTGGTATGCCAGACTCTCGATAGTTGCTGATGGCTGAAACTTTGGTCCTGACTCTCAATACCGAGTCTTCGCTGGACTTCTGATCAAGGAGCAAAACTTTTGCCTCAACTTGTTTGAGAACAACCTGGCAATACTTTCCCTCACCCTGCTTACGTTTGACCAGAACTGTTCTCATAACCTCGTGACGATTGACAACCTCATTCCACGCTTTGGACAATCTCTCGAGGTCGATTTCTTTGTCATCTTGCCTTCCTAAGACTTCAAAAACCATCTCTGTGTCATAGAATTCGGGAGATTCTCCTTGAATTTTCAACATTCGCTCTTGCATATGGCTGCAAGGTAGAACATGCTCAACTGAGCTTAGTTCCAAATTGTTAGCTCTAAGAGTATCATTGTTGAGATTCAAATACGTGGGCGTTTCATGTATTGTGTTCGAGGTGTTTGTATTCGTGGCTTCGATAACGGTTTTGGCTCGCTTTGCAAGTGCTGAAAGTCCTTGGGAAACAAGAACATCTTGGACGGTGATGGCGATTCCTTCGGAGCGACATTTTTGAACAACTCGGATTGCTGAGATCTAATTAACGAGACAATGGTTAGAATGGCGAATTAAAGTTAAGGTTGCTGAGAAATTCATACCGAGTCTCCACCATATTGAAAAAAAGATTGCTCCGCATCGAAAACATCAAGTGGTAAGCCAAGGATAGAACTCCAAATAGCTTGTAACTGTCTTTCCATCGGCGTTGTAATTTTCCGCGCATTATATTTGCTGTTAAGCGATAGGATATTCAGACTAAGTGCATGTCTCTTTAGTTTTCAGTTCACAGTGTGGTGAAGTGCTACAACTTACTACGTCTCATCACTCATTGTGTTAACCCATTTTGAAACCAACCCTCGATCCAGCTTAGTTGATACCGACAGCGGAATATCTTCGACGAACGCCCAGACTGTAGGTAAAGAGTATGCTGGAAGTTGACGTGCAACTGACTGTCGAAGATCCGAGATCTGTAATGCTGCGAGTTCCTTGAACTTGCCTAAAAGTAGTTTAATACCCGGCTCTTTTCGAGCTGGAAGGCTCTGAATGTTGAGCGCGATTACTGCAATCAATTGCTTCTTGCAAGGTCCTGAGGCTGGAACAAGTGTCATTACCTGCCGAACTGATTCGTGTTCATTTATCCAGTGTTCAACCTCTCCTAACTCTATGCGTTGCTTTAAGGATATCAATCGTCAGCAACAATTGTTGTATGTTGTAGAAGACTTTAATACATACCCCGCTGATCTTGATCTGGTTATCTTTCCTTGATATGAAGTCAATTTTCCCCTCTTCATTGTATCGCACAATATCACCTAAATAGTATCAGCTGGCTCGTTCTATTGAAAAGTATTCGGACATGAAATACCAGTCTTGTAGAAGCGGTTTAAGCTTCCCGTGCCACCGAATAACTCCGCCCACTTTGGTGTCGTGATGAAAGACTTGTTGGTTTTCTCTTTATCGTTGAGGTATTCCAAAGCCAGACTTTCTCTATAGTTTATTAGTTAAGCGAGTGCTCTTGCGTCTCTGAGCTGACCCGAAGTCCTGACTTACCCGCTGACTAGTAATTCCCCTTGGGTGCCAATAGGAACTAACTCATCGTGGTTTGTCGGGTTAACGATCCAAGAAGTCGAACTAACAGCTTTACCAATGGTATTGAAAGATGTCTGGGCTGTAATGTCATGAGTGACACAGAAAACACACGATTCAGTCGGTCCATAACCATTCATCAAGCGAACCTTTCCAGTCCATTGATCAATATCAGTTTTTCCAATGGTCTCACCACCAAGTACCAGAGTCTTCAGACTGGGAACCTCGCTTGGCGTAAGTAGCCTTGCAACACTTGGAGTGAGGAACGACCACTCAGCCTTCAAGCGGGTCATAACTCCAGCAAGGTCATTCAATCGCTCTTCTTCAGATGGGATACAGACAACACTTCCTCGAGTGAGTGCTGTGAAAATTTCTGCGATCGAAGCATCAAATGTGTACGAGGAGAATTGAAAGACGCGAGTGTCCTGGCAAATTCCCATGGCGCGGCCATGTCCTGTAGTGCTTGTGCTGACTGCTTTATGGGTGAGGACAACACCCTTTGGAGTTCCTGATTGCTATTAGTAACAAATTATCACCATAATGGTTATGAAATTAGAAAACATAAAAGGAGTACCTGTTGACCCGCTGGTGAAGAGAACATATGCTCGGCTATCTGGGGTGACTTTGACTTTAGAAAGTCTGCTGTGGCCTTCTTTCGTTGGGGAAGGAAGTGAGTTAATAATTGTATGATCAACCTTCACAACCTTCAGACCTGAAGTTTGATCGTCTTCAATATACGTTGATAAAACGACAATTACTATTGCTTGAACTTGGTTGAATAATCCATGTCGACGATCTCGAGGATGATCCGGTGATATTGGCACGTATGCAGCTCCTGCCATAAGAATGGCTATCATCGAGACTATGGCGAAAACACTCTTTTCAAATATGACTGGCACGATCATATCGGGTTGCACTCCATTATCTAAGAGGCACAAAGCGAGCTTTTGTGACATCTCAATAAGCTGAGAATAGCTTATTTCTCCCTGCCATGACGAGCACAACGCTATGGAGTCTGGGATCTGGAGGGCCTTCATGGCGATTGTTTCGTGTAAACAAGTATCGACCGTTTCGGGGAGTTCTGAGTTCCAATCTTTGATTTCCTCAATATCTTCTGGACTGATCACTGGGAGAGTTCCTATAGACATATCCTCAGAGCCGGAAACTTCAACATCAATCAACTGCCGAAGTATGTATCCGAACTGTTGTAGAATACGTTCCATTTGCCTGCTGGGGATTCGACTCTGATCAAAAGTGGCCGTAGCTAAGACTGCGTTTTCTTTGAGCGCACATTGCATCACGAGAGGAATAGTGTTGAAGGAGTCGTTTGCAAAAGTTAATCGGGATCCAAGTATCCCAAACTCGGTCTCTCGAGTGCTTGGCTGAATGACCAGTAAGTTCTGAAAATTGCATGACTCAGTGGAAATTTGCTTGATGTTTTGCAAACCGAAATGCCTTATTCCTTATCAGTATCTTGAAAAATATGCAATTTAAGCCAGAGAACGTACGCATATTGAAGTAAGTTGGTAGACTCCCTCTGAATTTGTTCCAGGAAACTCCTGATGGAAGCCGCTGGATTGATATGGACTCTTACAGGGATCGTGCTGATCGTTGGACCAGCTATTTCTTCTATACCTGAAACTGGCACGGTTCTACCAGAAATCGTAGAGCCAAAGAGAACCTCTGTTGTGCTTGAATAGCGACCCATCAATAGTACCCAAGCCGCCTGTATCATAGTTGAAGTTGTGATGTCGCTGCTTTGCCTTCTGAAATCAATCAACCGACTTATGTCCGAACTGGGGCCAGGTTGGAAATGAGCCGGCTGGAATTCAGGAAAGCTCAAATATTCTTCTGTATTGTTAATATATCCTCCCCAGAAATCTTGTTGTTCTTTTTGGTCGATCCTGTTTAGATGCTGGATGAATTTGTTGAAGGGCTCGGTCTTTGTCGTAGTCTTCTTTCCAAAATACTTTTCTTCCACCAGAGATAGCATGAGTGGAAGGGACCAGCCATCATAGAGCGCATGGTGAATGGATAACACAAAGTAAGTATTTCTCGTAGCATTTTCTTCAACAATGCCAAAACGAGCAAGTGCCGTGCCGAATGTGGTTTCTTTCTGTCTGTCTACAGACAGATAATGCTCGAGGCCTTGATCAGACTGCCATGTCGATCGATCGTTCACTACTACTTGTAAAGAAGTAGACTCATTCGAAGATTGAATAATTCTTGTCCGAAGAATGGGTAATTCGGAATACACTAAATCCCAGGCATTTCTGAACTTGACAAGATCAACATCTTGGGAGAGGCAAAACACGTCTTGATTCATGTATGAGCCATGCTTGCTCGCCGAGAGCGCCAAAAGACCTTCTTGAAGAGGTGTTGAAGGATATATGTCAACGATATCTTTTGCACTCACTTGGCACAACGTTGATGCTTCACTAATTGCTAACTGCGCAGTAGTTACACCGTTTAGCAATGAGAAAGGCCTTGGAGTGGTGTCGAAGGTTGACTCTTCCAAATTTCCAACGAATAATGCCATGTCGGCAAGGATTGGGTGGCGGAATATATCTGCAACGGTCAAAGAGAAACCCGATGCACGGCATGCCGAAGCCAGAGTCATGGCTGACATAGAATCCCCTCCGAAAGTCCTGAAAAAACTGTCGTTAATGCCTATTAAGTGTAAGTTCTGAACGTGTAAAACTTTAGCCCATAGCTTCTGCAATTCTTTCTGCATTTCGGTTTCTGGAGCAAGCTTGGCATCGTCTGCAACCTGGATGAAAGCCACATCATCCAGCATAGTCGCTATTTCTTTCAGTTTTCTTCGGTCCCGCTTTCCGGAGCTTGTAAGTGGGATCTGTTGAAGTGGTACGAACTTAGGAATCATGAAACTGGGGAGATATTCCGCCATTAATCGTGTCCACTGTCCGGAAATTCTGGCCAAAACATCTTTCGTTTCTGGGGCGACGTCGTATATGGAATCTACTGCTTGTTCTTGCCTTTGTTGAGATGTGAAAGCAATGAAGCCAGCCAAAGCCGGCTCCTTGCCGCCCCTGAAATTTACCAACTCGACGGCGATTTGGCCTGCTTCGTTACAAGCCTCAAGGCATGTTGACATGCAATGCTCCACTTCTGCGAGTTCTATCCTCTGACCTTTGAGTGGAAAAGTGTTAGTATCATGATCTGATGCATTACGGTGGCAAAATAAACTATAATGGTGAAATGATAGAGGTTCAAATACCATGTAACTTGACTTGGAAGTCTTTGGCAGCCCTGCCAATGAAAATTAACGTGCCGTCAGTAGCATATTTAACCAAATCTCCAGTTTTATATGCTCGCTGTGAATCCTGCTTTGTCATCCATGGCATATTGGTGATGAATGATGCATCTGTCTTTGCTTGATCGTTTAGGTACCTGTATACCGAATTATTATAAAGCTAAGGTCATTGTTCAATACTAAAGCCACTGACCCACGAGCAGTAATGGGACCTTGTACCACTAATTCTCCTGGTGCCCCGATGGGCATTAAGAGTTTATGATCATGGGGGCTCACGACCCAGGATACGCTTGAAACTGATTTGCCAATATTGACAGGATTCAAGATGCTCGGCTCCGAATTGACGGCACATGTCACGCAAGCTTTTGGAAGTACCCAGTCAGCCATAGCAAAATCTGAAAAGAATTGCTACTTACCTTCACTAGGGCCGTAAACATTGATCAGCTCTAGTTGAGAATTCCAGTCACGGATGTTCCTTGACGTCATGGCTTCACCACCAAGACACATAACTTTTAGGCCTGGTACCTCCTTGGGCGGAATCAAGTTGGCAACTGAGGGCGTAATGTGAATCCAGCTAGGTGATCATTAGCAAGTTCGCTTTATAAAGAATTATCCTGACATCACCCGACCAACTTCAGTGCCGAAGATTTCGAACGCAGGAAAAATTCATGCCAAAAAGGAAAGCCATCTGGCGACCGCTTACTTTACATTCATTCTGTTGATTGCACCAGCAATGTCATTCATTCGTTCATACTCAGACGGCACCTAGATAGCGACAAAATTAGAGACATTCCTCTCGCTTACTAAACAACTTACGCAAATGCAACCACCGACGATCAATCTAAATCCATATGTTAGTTTGAGACTCTGCAAGGAAGAAGTGGAGGGCATACGCTGTAAGATGGTCTTCCATGCTTGTATCGAAACTGTAAGAAGCAAATTGAAGGATTCTTGAGCTGGAATTTATCTTAATCATCTCTCGGTGACCTTCTGCACTAGAGCAATATGAACCATGTTCGATGATTACTCCCTAACTTTAGGTTAATTGAGGCTCCATTTTTGCGCTTCATGAAAATCCATACCTTGGGCTTCCCAGTACTACCAGAAGTATAGATCAAGTATGCCGGATCTTGATGTGTGACTAGAGGTTGCCAATTACTGGGAGATGCCATTTTGCAAATCTGTGCCATTTTTTCCTCGTCGATAGTCAATATCGTGTCAATTTCACCATCAAGCAACTCCCCTTGCAGTGTAGATGTAAGTAGTACTTGAGCTCCAAGATCATGCAACATAGACACCAACCGGCCTCTTGGGTGAGAGGGATCCATCGGGCAAAACCTACAAAATGTCAGTATGAGCTTGTGTGGTACGTGGGAGTGATGGGAGAGGATAATGCATACGCCGCTCCGGTCTTCAATACCGCAATCATTGCAACAGACTAGAACCTGTTAGCTTAAGAGCAAAAGGTGCAATTAGTATACTTACAGTCCACTTTGACTTTTCAAACAATATAGGAATATACGTTCCAACCTGAGCACCCTTCCTTACTAGATCGTATGCTAAGTGGCTAGAGAGATTATCCAGTTCTTGGTAGGTAAAATTTCCATCCCAGCTCGCAACTAATTGCATTTGTTAGTAAGCTCTTTCCTAAGCGATTCAGAAATTGCGCGAGTCGCTTACCAGCTTCTGCGTTTGGAGTTGTAATTGCATGTCGACTGATGAGGTTATGGACACAACTCTCAACCCTTGTAGGAATATCCCCGTTCCATTTCTGAATTTGTTGCTTGTCTCTATTGCTTAGGCAATCAACATTTCCCACTTTTTCGTTTTCGTTGGCTACAACAGCGGCCAAAACTCGCGAGAAAGTGTGTGCAACATTCTCTGCGTAACACTTCGAAATGTGATCCGCACGGTATCTCAACTGTCCTGACAATTGGCTTTCTTCTTCAAGAATAAGCACAGAAATATCATACTATATGCAAATTTAGTATTTAGTGGTTTGATTCGCCTGTGAATCTTACCTCAGTTGCATCATAGTCAGCAAGCCGTTTAAGGGTTATGCTAGCTTCGCCCTCGCACCTGGTAGGAACTATCCGGGAGTATGAAAGAATCGTGTTAAATAGCCTAGTATCGCCGCTAAGTCCCAATTCTTTGTGTACCTCAGCTAGTGGCGTAGATTGATATTGTAGGCATTCTGCAAAATTCTCTTGCATAGTTTCCAAAACTTGTAGCAAGCTAGCATCAGCAGATAGCTCGGTACAACATACAACCATATTCATTAGAGGTCCGATCATATCTTCAATTCCCTCAATGGGAAGATCTCTGCCACTCGTAAGAAAGCCAAAAGTGGTAGGTTCGTCTCTGCCGACGTATAAGTACAAGCAAAGCGCCCATACAGTGCGAAATATAGTTGACTTCGTGATCCCTAGCTTGCAGCTGGACTTTTGGATCGCGTCAAAGTTGATATCCGGTATAGTCACAGAGCTAACCAATGCTTTGCCATCAGTAAAAGTATCACGAGGAAACTCGCAAGGGCGGACTCCTTCCAAGTGATTTTTCCAATAAGCGAGGCCGTTGGCTGCTGATTCGTTTTGTAGATATTCGACGTAATCTATGTATCGCGGCGCATTTGACACGGAAAGCTTCTCGTCATACGCTGATATAAAATCACTAAGCAGTGGAGTGAGGGAGCTGCCATCTGTAATTGTGTGGCTCATTTCCAATTTGCAGACAATTGAATCATCCAGCATCTGGCATATCGTCAATTGATGCGGCGGCAAGGAATCGTCATACTGGGCAGGTGGAAGTTTTAGTACTGCATCAATGTCGGGGGTAATCTCTGCATGGTGAGATATAATTCTTGGCTGGATATTCTGAAAGACGACTTGACTGAACAGGCTAAACTCGGAGGCATCTTGGACGAAGGCCGAACGAAGGATCGTGTGACGCTGTACCGTTTGAGACCAAGCAGTACAAAGTTTTTTGATGTTGATCGTCTGCTTAGCGACAACTGGCAAGACTTCGAATACCAGTTCAACTCTATATAATTCTGGATTCTATGGAAACACATGGGATGTTAGCATTGAATCCATGGTTCAAGTGTAAGCACGTACCTTGATTTGACTAATCAGCAGCCCCTGCTGCATTGGAGTACATTGGTATATATTTTCAACGAGAAGCCCTGTAGTAGATTCAATGAATCTGACTGCTTGTTTCTGTTTGTCACTCTGTGTATCTTGTGGCAGTAGACAAATCGATTTCGCATCAGAAACTGAGCCCTCTAGTGGC
Organism: Pezicula rhizophila; assembly: GCA_022190145.1. Lineage (NCBI taxonomy): Eukaryota > Fungi > Ascomycota > Leotiomycetes > Helotiales > Dermateaceae > Pezicula > Pezicula rhizophila. The sequence goes on from JAJONI010000157.1 coordinate 21,401, forward strand.
ATTTGCACATTTTTATCTGCAATGATCGTTGCAAATGGTGCAAGCTTTGCAATAGTCTGAAGGAACAATATATCGCGTACTGTGACCGAAAGATTTGCCTCCCGGCAACTCCGCATTACCTGAATTGCGCTAAATGCAGAATAAATTAGCACATTAACACTAAAGATTTTATTCCAAAAGCACTAACGCAATAGAGTCGCCTCCTAGAGCCATGAATGATGTCTCAACTCCAATCTTTGACTTGGGTATTTGAAGAATTGCACTCCAAACGTCCTGAAGAAGTCTCTCGGCCTTGGTTTCCGGTTGACGGCTACCGATTTCGGTCGAATGACCTTCGCACTCAACCTCATTACTTTCTAAAGTTGTCTCAAGCCAGCCTTTCACCTTTGGCCGGTCAAGTTTCGTCGACCGATTGAGTGGGAATTTTTCTAAAACTACCCAAGCTGTCGGTACCATGTAACTAGGTAGAACACTCGCGAGTTTGGTTTTCAGTGTAGCTATCGTTGTTTTACCAGGTTGTTTTCGAGGTCCAGATAGAACATTCAGTTCAGCTGAGCTATCGCTTTCATATCCCGAATCACTAGTACCTGTGCTCTGGGGTGGCCAGTACAAAGAAACAACAGCAGTGAGGCGCTTGGTATACGCACCTTTTGTCGGAAGGAAAACAGCAGCATGTTCGACTTCTGTGCAAGTTGTAATATGTCTCTCAATCTCACCTATTTCAAACCTTTGACCATTGAGCTTCATCTGGCCATCTCTTCTGCCCTTGAAGTCAAGTGTCCCTTAGAAATAATTAGCCTCTTTTCCAAATTTAAGGGCTATTAACATACCGTCATGATTTTGGACAACAAGGTCACCAGTCTTGTAAAACCTTGGGCGGGTGGTAAATTGGCTTGACCATCGTGGGTTTTGGATGAATGATGCTGCTGTTTTTTTGGGATCATTCAAGTATTCCTTGGCCAAGCCATGCCCTTCTATCAAAAGTTCACCGACAGTCCCGACAGGTGCAAGGCTGTGATAGTCTTCTGCTTCAACCACCCAGCATCTGCAACCAACACCACGGCCAATATTGCGTGCAGAGTGTGAGTGGCCTGGCAAAATATCTTTTGTTGTATGTGTCATACATATGATTGAGCATTCTGTCGGGCCGTATGCTTGAATAAAATTCAGGTTTTCAGAAAAGACCTTGATGCATTCCTCCTCGTGTGATTCACCTCCTGAAACAAGTGTTTTAAGAGTTGGAACATCTTGAGGCTTGAACAGCTTCAAGACGGCCGGTGTCAGAAGTGCCAAATTGACTAAACTACTTAGCTCGCTTAATTTAAAGCTAAGTGGCGAGCACTCACCTTGTAGATCATTGATAGCTTTCACAATCTCTTCAGCCCGCTCATTTTCATTTGGAATACAACAGCATCCACCAAAAATAAGTGTCGTGAGTATTTCCCCAACACTTACATCAAATGTGTATGCACAAAACTGCAACGTCCTTGAATGAGAGCTAAAACCTATGGATCTACCGTGGGCCATTATGCTTGTAGATACAGCTCGGTGTTGTAAGACCACACCCTTGTGAAATATAGTTAGTACTGCACCAAAATTTAATAACCTGCATTTCTATACCTTTGGTGTACCAGTTGAGCCGCTTGTGAAAATTATGTAGGCCGCGTGGTCCGGCGTGACAATTCGGGTAGGCATCCTCATAAACGGCGAAGCGACATACTTCGCGCGGCTGGCTGAGCTTAAGGGTATGACATTAACGGCAAGATCAGAGCATAGCTCGGCATTATTTGGCGAAACAAGCATGACCTGAAGCTTTCCGTTTTCAGATAGTTGGCTGCAGATATCTTTAAGTCGCAGCGGCGGCAAAGCGGAGCTTAAAGGAACGAAACTTCATACAATCAGTTGAGGTCCACTGTTCTGGGAGAGAGGAACTAACGAAGCGCCAAGTTTCATAACAGCTAACATTGACACCACCTAGGCAGATATATTAACACAAATTTGGTCCCACAGAATACAATGACTTACAGCCCATAAACTTTTCTCAAAACACAGGGGGACGTGGTTTTGATTTATGCCTACACCAAGGTTAGATAGTTCATAGGCCAAGGAATCTGAAGCATCTTCAAGCTCTTTGAAGGTCATCTTTCCATCCCAAGAGTGTATCGCAGGACTCTCGGGACTATCCTGGCTGTGTTTCTGTATTAAGCAGTGCAGGACGTCCTCCACACACTCTGGCTCTTTGCTGTTCCATGATTGAAGCAAGTCTTTGTCGTGGGGACTAAACAGCTCAATACCAGCAACAGTCTGGCTTTCTGTGTTTGTAATTAGCTGATCAAAAACATGCTGCACCTGGCACAGAAGAGATCGCATCTGCGCATGTGACATGACTTCAGGATCGTAGACAGCTCGAATGTTCACCTTATCTTCGGTCAAGAAGCATTCTAATACCACCACGTAACTGTCATAGCCAAGTTCTCTCGCTTCTATAAGCTCAAGTCCCGACTCGTTGGCAAATAGTTCTTCTTTCGTCTGTGGTTGAACTACCAACAGACTCTGGAACTCACAAGCCAAGCCTGTGTGAGTATTAAGACGTTTAATATTTTGCAATCCAAGATGTTCAAATCCCGGATTGTCGAACATTAGTGTTGATTTCTCTTGTATACACTCAAGGAAGGCCGACACCGTCTGTGTCTTGCCTTCAAATCGTACCCTGAATGGAATTGTTGTGATGGTTGGACCACAAAGCTGGTCGATTCCAGGTATAGGAGCGTTTCTTCCTGAAAGTGTAACCCCAAATACGATGTCTTGGTCTGCATTCGAATAACGTGCTGCAACAATTGCCCACGCTGCTCGGAGAAGTGTGGTGGTTGTGATTTTTCCCGAGTGTATTGGTAGCTGGATGGAGTGCTCGATGGCTTGTGTAGCACGCCATTGACTTAGGGATGTTGATGAGGTTTTGGGGAAGCTCGATGGTGTTGCCTCTTTGAGTTCATTTTTCCAGAAAGTTTCTGCTGCCTCTGTGTCAATATTAGACAGAAAGCTGACTAGTGATGCCATTGGAGGCATGTGTGCTAACTCAATGCCTTGGCAGGCACGGCGAACTTGTTCCCAGAGCAGCTGAAAACTATAACCATCGTATACAGAATGATGAGCAGTCCAAATAAAAAATAAGTGATCATCTTGATTGAGTACACCACAGCGGTTCAGAGGCTCGTTGTAGCCTAATGGAGTCAATCTGTCCATGGCTAAATACTCTTCAAGTGAGCTTGAGATGTGCCAAGTCGTTGGCTCATCAGTGATCACTTGTAGAGTTCTTTTACCTGACATGACAATCCTAGTGCGAAGAGCCTCCGTGCTCTCTCTCACCACACCCCAAGCTTTTTTAAAAAGCTCTATATTCAATTCTTCAGGCAGGCGAAAAATGTATTGAGCAACATACGCCCCTGGCTGTGCTGCACTCAGTGCCATCATTGCTTCTTGTAATGGTGTACAAGGGAGCAAATCTTGTATCTGAAAAGGTGATACTTGACAAGCTACAGAGATTTCTGCAATATTTTCTCTAGTTGCTAGGTCTTTAGGGACCAAACTCCAGGCTTCTGGTCTTCCATATTCCTTCTCAGAAACTGCGCTATCGAATTCAATAAGGGCAGCCATCTTCCGTAAGTCGCCTTCGGAACGAAGAATATTTGCGACACTAAGTGACAGTCCCTTTCGTCTTGCAAAAGCCGAGAGCTTCATGGCTGAGACTGAATCGGCACCTAGTGCAAAAAAGCTGTCGTGTATTCCAATTACACTTTTGTCGAGGCGCAAAACAAGAGACCATAGTTCCTGAAGCGTGCTTTCCACTTCAGAGGGGCATTCATCTGCCATTGGTTCATAAGTATCCTTCCTCTCAATGAGTGCGTATGTTTCAATCTGTGAATGGGAAAGCTCCTTGGCGATTAAGCGTAACTTTCTACGATCAAGTTTCCCAGAAACACTAAGTGGCGGAGTCTTTAGCGGAAGGTAAAGCGAAGGAACCTGGTATTCAGGGAGTGCTTCACAAAGTCCTGTGTTTAACCCAGAAAAGGATTTTCTCAGTTCGTCTGTGAGCTCCAAAAGTTGCGTCACACTGTCAACATCCTCACTAGAGTTGCTTTCTAAGCACAAAAATGCTGCAAGCATAGGCCGTCTGTTTCCAGGTCTCACAAGCTCTACTGCAGATACGGGTATTTGAGGCAGTCTGTGCTTGATATGATGCTCAATCTCACCTAGCTCAAGACGCTGGCCCCTCAATTTCACTTGAGTACTATTAGATATGTCAGTTTCATATGGCTTATGTGGATTTCAGTTTTCAGGGCTAAAGACTAACTCTTTTCGGCCAAGATATATGAGCTTGCCGTTCGAATCGTAGCGGGCCATGTCTCCAGTTTTATAAAGTAGAGGCCTGGAACTTGAAGCACCTTGGGCGTGCTTAGGTGTGAGTTGAATACACTCTAAAAACAGATCTCTCCATGGCGGAGCTTCAATCAATACATCTCCTGTTCTTTTCGCATCCCCGAGGTAACCCCTCATCAGTGCCGGGGACTCCATGAGCAGCTCCCCTCTTGCACCGGCTGCAGTTAGCTAAGTTGTGGTCAGCGCCATCCAGTAATGAAAATCAGTGGTTAATATATACCTTTGAAGGATCGGAGGGATCTACAATCCAGCATAGTCCGCCTAGTGCTTTACCAATGATGGTAGGTTGGTAGCTACTGGGGACAAATTCGTGTGCTGTGCAATATACTGTTGTCTCTGTTGGTCCATAGGCTTCAATCAAGCATAATTTATCTGCCCATGTGATGATGTCGTCTTCGCTGACCGCTTCTCCTCCTATTACCAGAGTCTGAAGCTCCGGAACCTCCGCTGGTGTAAGAGTTTGCAATACAGTTGGTGTGAAAAAGGCCTTGCATGGGAGATCAGTCTTTACGGGTCGAAATTGCAGAAAACAACCTTACGTACCCAATTAACTCTCATAATTCTCATCGTCTCAGCCAGACTTGAAATTCGTTGTACATCTGACGGAATGCAGATACACCCACCGTATACGAGCGTAGTCAATATTTCCGATATACACGCGTCAAATGTGTAACTTTTAAAGGGTATAATCATTAGTATCATTTAGTTAAAGGGGGAAAAGAGGATTGGGAATGCAATATTGCCATACGTTGCAAATTGTAAAACACGAGACCTCGTTCCAAATTTCATGTATTTGCCGTGACTCGACATACTAGAGCTAGCCGCTCTGTGTTCAATAACCACGCCCTAAAAGATTATTAACTCGAAAGTTTTCTAAATTGAATCAAGGCTTACTTTTGGCTTTCCAGTCGAACCACTGGTGAAAATAACATACGCAGTATTATTTGGCGCAACTGCCGTGCTCGGTAAACTTTGGTGAGATGGTAAAGCCTCTATTGAGTCACGTGTTACAACAACGACAGTTGACACAATATCTTTACATAGCTCTTGGTACTGGTCTGCGACAAGTATAATCTGGCCCTTCATCTGGTCTATAAGGTCTTGCAGCCTTGCCTTTGGGTGAGCCGGATTCACTGTAATGGTCAGCGGTAGGTAAATTCTTCGGTGCGTAAGCGAGACACTTACAAGGAACAAATGCTGCACCAGCCTTGAGAATTGCGAGCATCGCAACAACTTCACAATTGAGCTTTTAGCATGATGGCGTCTTATTACTTGAATTTGAGTGTATTTATTCTTACCAGTCCACATGCTTTTATCAAAACATATACCAATTAAAGATTCCGGCCGTGCCCCAATGGCGATGAGATGGTGGGCTAGTCGCGAAGAGAGTTGATCTAACTCAAAATAAGTAAGCGTACCATCCCAGCTACAAACCGCTTGTTGGTCGCATTGCGTCAGAGATTGTTTTCTTATTGAAACGTGCACAAGAAGATCAGATCCTATGGGTGCCGTGCGATTCCAACGTCGAATCAGCTCCAAGCTGTGTGGATTGAAAAGCTCAATATCTTTGAAGGGAAGAAGTGGCTTATTAATGAGTTGCTTCCAGGCTATTTCAAAGGTGCTGGCAATATTTCTGGCTTGGCACTGCGATATATGAGTTCCTTCAAACGCGAGTGATGCGCTTATCTGGGCTTCCTCTATTGTGATGACAAGCAGTCCCTGGATCTATCAGGAATTAGTTACTTTGAGCTATTTTTGATGTGATCCAAACTTACGCTAGGGTTTTCCACCCTCTGTGCTTCAAAAATTGACTCTATATTTGTAGCGAGCTCTCCTTCTGAAAAGTAAATTGCGGTGTTGTAATTCACCTGTGGGTCTGTTGAAGACTTTTGTTCCTCCCTACTACTTTTAGAGGCAAAAGCAACTTCCATAATTGTTGAAAATTCCGTCTTCTCTATGCGAATTAACTTCGTTGCTTTGGGAGCAATGGTAATTTCTGTATCATCGTCACATCGCTGGTGGGTATTTCCAAAAAGTACAACATCCAACCCAGTGTAAGTGAAAAGAATCAAACTCCATGCCGCATTGATGGCATCAATTATTCGAATATTGTGTTGTTGACAAAAGCTCTTTAGGCCTAAACTGTCAGACAAGTCAATGGTTACAGTTGCTATTCCTTCCTGCCGTGACTCCTCGTCCTTTAGTGATAGAACGCATGATTCTGAACTGGTTCTAACTGTAGAGGGCGGCATTGTAGGCTGATTCTGCTATGAGGGCTTTGAGATTTTTGGACGTATATTTTAGACAATTAAATTATCAGTAGAGCACAAAGAAACATGCTGGATCATATCATCTATAGAGTTTTCCGCCCAGAATTATCGTTCCGCATCAACGGGCACACTTTGTACCGAGACCCAGTTCTCAGAGACGTTTTTAATCTACAGTACTTCAACTAGCCCACTCATATGTAAATTCGAACTCTAAAATCCTAACTGACAGAAGACACAGAAGAAGGATGAAACGGACGCATATTGCTGGTGAAAATCATCCTACTATCGACCTCAATAATACAGCTAGAAGCCACCACGTGCAAGCTACGCTAAGTTGAAAAGGCTCTCCGTTGTTGAACCATCCTTGACGCGCTTAGATAGAAATAAAGGTTATTCGGGCCAGTGCAAAGTATACTTCATGGCCCACTTGGTCATAGAACAACGGATAATACCATGAAGCTCTCCCTTAAAAGGTGTGACTACTGAACACACGAGCATGGTTCAAAATACTTCTTACGACTTGGTGGCTTTTGGAACTGGGATAAAGCAAACCCCTGCCGGCATTCAACCGGCAGATGATTAGCCGATTGGGCAACAACTCGTATAGAAAAGAACGTGGGAGTTAAGCGACGGACTGTTCCTTTTTAGCCTTGAGGGAATCTGATCTTTAAGCTTTAGCATTATTCTTGCCAAGTGCAGAACTCTTTAATGACGGCTCTTGGCATATCTCCACATTACCAGTACCCGGGAGAGACTGGCCAGTGAAAACGATTTCTTAGACAACGTTTCTTTTGGGAAGCTCTGCTTTTCAAAAATTGTTCGGCGGGCTGTATTTCAAACAACGTAATATTATGTCCCCGAAAATTCCCGTTCGAATCCCCCTTAAATAAAGATTATTCGGCGGCGGGTAGAACTAGCTGTTAGGGGGGTCTAGCAAATAGAAAATACTGTTTTCGTATTCCATTAGGAGGCAGACAGGGCACTCGAGCCTTCTACGTACGCCCTAGCTTTTATAACAGACTAGATTTTAGCCTGCGCAACAAATGAGACAAGGATTTCTAAGGCACCATTTGTAGCTCCGACCCAGAGAGCCCGCCAAATAACCTTTAATAAATGTGGGGGGTAGGTAGTTCGTTGATGATGCCCACGTGGGCCAAATTCTAAATTTACTATTCTTCTTTCAGTGCCTTGACTTTTCTTTGTTTGCTTCCATTCTCCTTTGAAGTCGCCATGTAAAGTTATCACCACATGGAGCTGAAGATGAGCGATGCAAAGGTGAACTATACCAAGGGCAAGGAGGCCCTGGAGTTAAACATCGAAAAACGCCCATCACTGTTGCTTTCAGATAAGGAGAAAGAACTGCTTGAGCAGCAGCTAGACTTTCCATCTAGCAAAGTGTCTTACCTGACGGTTAGTTCTGGCATTGGTCACATGACCATCGCTTAGAAATAAGGGGGAGAAATATCTCGCTAATATGGCAACAGCTCTACAAATATGCCGACTCACTGGATACTATTATTCTTATTGTTTCGGTGATACTTGCTATTGCTGGTGGTGCTTCAAAACCTTTCATGGTTGGTATCGCTTATTTATCTATATTCTTTTGGCACTCCTGAGCAAGGGCTAATTAATTCACAGACGATAATCTTTGGTCAGGTAGCAGTGTCTATTAAGAATTTTACCAATGAGTCAGATACTTCTTCAGCTTTTGCTGAATCAATCTCACAAAGAACTCTATACCTTGTTTACTTGGGAATTGGGCAGTCGGTGTCCTTTTTTCTTTTAGCACAGCTTCCGCATATACTAATTCGTTGACTAGGTTCTTTGCCATTTTCCTCTCAACTGCAGGCTTCCTTTACACTGGAGAACATATCACACATGTAATTCGGTAATAAATAGCACCACATATTACAGCAGAACAGAGCTAAAATACTGTAGTGAGCGGTACTTGGCTGCTCTGATGCGCCAAAACATTGCATTTTTTGATGCGCTTGGAACAGGAGAGATTTCAAATTCTATCACCTCAAACACCGTGAATTCTACCACTTTGGCATTCTTTCTTTTACTAACTTAAATCTAGAATCTAATCCAAGATGCAATATCACAAAACGTTCCGCTTGTCATAGCTGGTGTTGCCGCTTTCATCTCAGCCTTCATCATCAGCTTTATCAAGTCATGGAAGCTAGCTTTGATTCTGAGCTCAACAGTCATCGTAATTTTTGGAATCAATTTGAAAGGTGCACCGATGATTATGCAATTCAGAAAGAAAACTTCAGAAATGTACAACGCTAGCGGGGTTGTGGCCGAAGAGGGAATATCATCCATCCGAGACCTGATAGCCTCTGGGTCTCAGGATAAAGTCGCAGAACATTATGAGGCTCATTTGAAAGAATCAACTAAATGGGGGCTTAAAGGTCTGCACCATTTACTTTGTCATGAAAATGATTGAATCTAACCCTCTTTCTTGTAGCAAAAATCGTCCAAGGCTGTATCATGGGTACTATGATTTGCGTTGTATATTTGAATTATGTTAGTATAAAGCAATTCTTTAGGGCCTCTTTGAGCATATACTAACGGCCAAGGGTCTCGCATTTTGGATGGGCTCTAGATATGTTGTTTCATCAGAAGCGGCAGTGGGAAGTATTCTCACGATCCTTCTGGCGATGATGGTTTGGTATTGTCTCTACTATTGTCCTCTAATTAATCCAATTTTCTTTTGCAGATGTTCTAACATGTTACAGTGCATCACTCGGGGAAATAGCACCACATGCACAAGCTTTTGGAGCTGGCGTTGCCGCAGCAGGCCGCATTTTCGATACCATCTCGAGAATTTCTCCTATTGGAAGCTCTTCTGAAAACCTCCAGCCTGAACAGCTCAGAGGAGAAATTGAGATGAAACAAATTAAGCACGTATACCCATCACGGCCGAATGTCTTAGTACTCGACAGCGTTGACCTTATTTTTCCAGCCGGAAAAACAACTGCTCTTGTTGGGGCTTCAGGCTCGGGGAAAAGCACAATTGTAGGACTGATTGAACGATTTTATGGTACATCTATCTTTTCACTATTCCAATAATACACGCTGATAAATTCTGCAGATCCTATCGGCGGAAAAGTTTTATTGGACGGAATTGACATCTCGAGGATGGATCTAAAGTTTCTACGAAAACAACTCTCAGTCGTCAGCCAAGACCCGACTCTCTTTGATCAGACAATTTTTGAGAATATTGGGCAAGGACTCATCAACAGCCAATATGAGTTCGTTGACTTGAACATGAAAACAGAACTAATTGAGAAAGCTGCAAAACTGGCCAATGCTCATGACTTCATTGAAAGTCTCCCCGAAGGATATCAAACAAAAGTTGGGCAACACGGCCATCTCTTATCTGGTGGTCAGAAGCAACGCATCGCAATTGCAAGAGCAGTTGTTAAGGAACCTCGTATTCTGTTACTAGATGAGCGTCTGTTAAGTGTATATCGGTACTTAAACAACGACTAATGGTTCATAGCAACTTCGGCACTAGACAACGAGTCAGAGCGCATTGTTCAAGTTGCACTACAACAAGCATCAGAAGGTCGAACAACTATCATAGTGGCTGTAAGTTTTGGCATATGTTTTTAAATATAAACGCTGGTTCTGATACATTCAAGCATCGATTATCTACTATCGAAAATGCTAATAACATTGTTGTTCTTCAAAACGGCAAAATTATTGAACAAGGTACACATATTCAACTTATGGCAAATAAGGCCACCTACCATAATGCTGTCCAGTCCCAAAGCATCCAGAACACTAGAAGTCAGAATGGTATTGAGCCTGAATCACCTCCTATGTCAGATTTAGATACAACGGCCCAAGATCCAGATCTTGAGAAATCCGAGGTCCTAGACAACAGGATAGATGTGAGTCTAGAAGGGCCGATATCAAAGAATAAAGATAAACGTTATTCGTTGTTATCCTTGATAACATTCATCGGCAATTTTAACAAGTCAGACGCTGCTATTATGGGCACCGGATTACTGTGTTCCATAATTACCGGCCTTGCGAGTCCTATCCATTCCATCTTCTTTGCAAAACTCATAGTAGGACATCTCTATAACTGAATTTGGAGGCTAAATCACTAAAACATACCAGGTGGCACTCAGTCTTCCAGTGGGCCAATATACGTCTCTCCGCCATGACGCAAATTTGTACATACGTTACCCTCTCGTTTTGCTAGACCTTTTTGGCTGATGGTTCTTCTAGCTGGTCACTTATGTACTTGATGCTTGCATTTGTACAACTGATTGCTTTCTTTGGTCAAGGATACACCTTTGGCCTCTGTTCGGAAAGGCTTATCTACAGATCCCGAAGCCAATCATACCGTCATCTCTTACGCCAATCTGTAGACTTCTTCGACGCAGAAGAAAACTCAGTAGGTGCACTAATGACATTCCTTGCAACACAAACAACAAATTTGGCCGGCCTCAGCGGCACCACTCTAGGGACATTGCTTTCGTTAGTAAGCACGCTTTTGGGTGCGATCATTCTCTCATTGGTGGTTGCATGGAAGTTAGCCCTCGTTTGTACTGCAACAGTACCGGTGCTTCTTGCCTGTGGCTTTCTTCGAGTAAGAATGCTCTCTATATTCCAACAAAACGCGAAGAAAATGTACGAGTCATCTGCATCACTAGCACTAGAAGCCGTAGGAGCTATTCGAACTATAGCATCTTTGACCGCAGAGTCTGCTGTTTCAAACGCCTTTCACAAGTCCCTGCAGGATCAACGAATTAAGAGTTTGCCGTCGATCTTGAAATCGTCATGTCTGTATGCTTTGTCTCAATCACTAATTTACTTTTGTCTTGCACTTGGATTTTGGTACGGAAGTCATCTTATTTCGAACAAGGATTTAGACATGCTTCAGTTCTATATTGTATTCATGGCTATTACATATGGCGTGCAATCAGCAGGTGCCTTTTTTGCATTTGCACCAGACATCGGTAAGGCTCATCCATCGGTTATATTTATTCGGGAGATTAATACTATCAAGCGAAATCGAAGCAAGCCGCACAGGAACTAAAGTCTCTTTTCGAAAGAAAGCCACTTATTGATTTTTGGTCAGAAGAGGGCTTGGTGCTAGATACAGTTCGTGGCGACATTGAATTCCAGGAGGTCGGTTTCTCATATCCCCTGCGAGCAGAGCTACCTGTTTTAAACAATCTCAATATCATCGCCAAGGCAGGCTCATACATTGCTCTGGTCGGTTCTAGCGGTTGTGGCAAGAGCACTGCTATTGCTCTTCTTGAAAGATTTTACGATCCGATATCAGGTCGCGTATTGTTAGATAGTCATGATATTTCTACGTTGAATGTTAAGAACTATCGTTCTCATATTGCGTTGGTGGGCCAAGAACCGGCTCTGTAAGTGATAACAAATACAACTTGTACAACAGGCTAGCTAATTCTCAAATTCCAGGTATCAAGGGACAATCCGAGAAAACATTCTTTTCGGAACCGCCGAGACTGTATCCGAGGAGCTGTTCTCGAAAGTCTGTAAAGACGCTGCTGTCAATGAATTTGTGGTGCGTAACCGTCGGCTATATTCCAAGTCAAAATATTAACGGAAATTTAGATGAGCCTTCCAGAAGGGTATAATACTATCGTCGGCGCCAAAGGTGTTCTGCTTTCGGGTGGACAGCGGCAAAGAATTGCAATCGCCCGCGCTCTAATTCGACAACCACGAAGTGAGCAAACAGTTCTGACTTATAAGGCCAAATGACTCAAGCTGACAAATGTTATGCAGTTCTTTTGCTTGATGAAGCAACTTCGGCACTCGATAGTGGAAGCGAGGAGACTGTTCAGAAAGCCCTTGATGCAGCTGCATGTGGACGTACAACCATTGTTGTCGCACATCGTCTAAGCACTATCAAGAATGCAGACATTATATACGTCCTAGACAACGGTCGAGTTGTAGAACAGGGTAACAACAACGAGCTGCTGGCAAGGAAGGGAAGATATTTTGAATTAGCAATGGCACAGGAAAGCTAGAACCAAGAACCTCTAAAATAATACACTATTACTAGTGGGATCCTTGATTTGTGTGCTGCTTAAACTGAAAGATTAAGAAAAGTATAGATTAATAAGTTTGCCCAGATTCGAAGTAATACCACAATTATTCAGCTGTTGACTTCATTGCTGAAATAGGTACACTTGAGCGTATACTATGATAACGGCGCTTCCTTTCTTCAGGATCAAATTGCTGCAAAGTCTTATTCCTATTATGGGCAGTTTATGTAACATTTGGTTTTTATATCCTCACCACATCCAATCACTCTCTAAAAAAACTCTCGGGGGCTAACATACTAGGCAGGCTAAATAGGTCTCGTCTTTTAGTTTGCTTAATTCACAGAGAATGGTCTTCAATTCACTATTTCATGACATCCATACGGACTTAATTAGGTGAATACGTGTGGTTCTGATACATATTTAAAGGTGGCCTTGCTCCATCCTCTTCCTCCACACCCCATCAACCTTTCAATATCATCCCTTTGAGGCAACCCATATTCATCAGTACTACTTTCCACAACAATCCAATTGGGACACCATCAACAGCTTATTAGTCGGCAACCACTTCGCCTGTTCTCACCACACCGATATCATCTTCCGAACAGTGTAGCCCACCTTAAACATAGATTCGACCCGAGTAGCTCTTGACGTGTAGCACTCCCAGGTAAGTTGTACACAACATGTACAATCTTCATAGTTTCAAATTAACTTATTACATCCAGAATGTCATCCAAGTGGGTTCTGGTCGAAGCTGAAGACGCACAATCTGAGGGAGAGTATGTTATGATCGACATCTCAACCGGATCGCGCAACAATGGCAAGAAGCCCACAACATCCGGAACAACCCACCAAAAGAATCTCACCAAACTTCCAAAACCTTCTTATACTACTCCCAAGAAAAATGTTGATAATTCCAAGGCCCCTGTCATCGCAAACACCAAAGACTCCCGTCAGCTCTTGAAATCCTCTATGTCTAACACCACTACACAAGAGGAGCACAAGTCAATCATCCTTCACAAGTTCCACCATGTGATGAAGTACGAGTGCAACAATGACCTCAAAATCTTCCATGAGAAAGTTCTGACAGAACTGGAAGGTGCACATGAGAACCTTGAGATCAGTCGCGAAGAGGAATATGAAGGAGAAAAGCAAAATCATTACATCCTTGATCTCAAGAAAGACCTTGGCAACCAGATTCGCTCCATGTGGACTGATACACAGATTTTGGAACTTGCCCAGGCGCTGAAGCTGGATTACAATACACTTTCTGATCGCGACTTACAGCACCAAACTCGCCTATGCGTTGATCGACTCTATCAGAAGTCCCTCCTTGCGTTTCCTACTCCCTATACCCGATATTGTACTGGGAAATAAGCGCAAAAAGCATATAAATCGCTTTTTTCTTCATAAGTTTGCACACCTTCCCTCCTTTTATCCCCCAAAGATAGAGCTAACTGATTATAGGGTCATAAACCTTGGGAGGTTGGTGTATGGAATGGCTCCCCAATCTGGCATGGTTTGGGTTAAGGAAAGGAACTGGGAGGTGGTGGTATGCGGCTGTTTATTGCTTGCCTATGCGATATCTTTACGCGACATTAAACTCGATACAGCGCTGCAGAGGCCGTAGCACTTTCCCTTCCAACAAGAACACTTATAGCCAGAGTAAACGGAGAAAATCTCTTTCCTTCCGTTTGTTTAGCCATGTTATCTGAAAATGCAATATTGTGATATTGTGACTTAAGAACACTTTGATTATTTATAACTAAAGATTTAGGACAACTATGCACTCCTTCTGTTATACTTTATCCTTTAGTAGACACTACTACACTAAATTCACTTAATGGACGTCCTCACTTGGCTGTCATTTCCTTTTCAGTATATCATCGCGTTGCGAGATTTGGCCATATTTACTTGGCTACATTCCTGCAAGAAAACAGGACTAGGTAAAATAAATGCATAGAGAATTATCTTGCGTATTACATATAAATTTCGAGGATGATAATAGTCAGAATATGTAAGAGAAGCACTTGATCTT
>JAJONI010000158.1:2275-36136 GCA_022190145.1 Pezicula rhizophila
GCTATGATATACAATCGTACCTTACAACAGATCTTTAAAGCGAATATTAGAAAATACTAGAAAGTATTTAAGTAAAAATACACTATAAGGACTTGGACGAGGGTATGCGCCATTATATCAACCTGGTGTGCATTCGATTGCCCGAGATACGAAACCTCATTCGCATCTCCTGCTTGTCAACTCTCCCTTGCAGACCGTTCTACAGAGCTGAGCTCCTGGGTCATTTAGATCAAATGTGATGAGAAATGAGGGTTGAGAGAATAAGAGGGTGGTGGTAGCAAAGACTGGCGGCTACGTAAAACGTGGTGGTAGGGACTTAGTGCCGCAGCAGCTAAAAACAGCGAAACGGCGCGGCTAAATCTAGCGACCCTAACACCGTAAATTAAGCAAATCTAAACAGAATCCTAAATTTCTAGTCTACAGTAATACTAGTACTTTCTCCTAGATATAAATTATTATATCCTATATATGACAGAACTCCTACAAAGGGCAAGAATACTCGAGTACAGTGCTTAAAGAAGATCATATGATTTCCCTCATGCATGTACCTACCTAAACTTGCTTTCGTCGCATTTTTGCGTTTCCTCAAACAGGTACTGTACCATACCAGAACTCATCCCATAAACAACCAAATGCCACTCCCAAATATCCGGATCCTAACACAGTACTTACTCCTTCGTATAATCCAACTTCCAACAACAGCTAGCTAGCTAGCAGATGCCAGATAGTACAGTATCAGTAGTCTCAACCCCCGTTTTATGTGGGTTACAATATACACGAATTCGAACCACCCACTCCCTACTCCCTACTCCCTACCCTCATCCTCATCACCATCCATCCGTACGTAAGAGAAGCTAGAAAGTAAGCAATCGTACGATTCTTCTCCAACAAAGAACGCACTAGTTCTCAGCCTTGTATGAAATGCCGTTTGTTTGTTGGACTCCTACCGGTAGCTTGGTACGAGGTAGTAAGAAGGAGGAGTACGGAGGATAAAGGAGATTCTCGTTTGATCATCATCCACGATTTCCTTGTTATCGAGGAGGAGAGGGGTGTTCTCGAACTATATCATGTACCTCATATCGGTTTCAGAAATCCCTCCCTCGCTTCGCTAGCCCTCCCTCCCCCCTTTTACCAGTAAATGTTTAGCGAGTTTGCCCTCTGTCTTTCTCCCTCTGCTCTCTCCCCTTACAACAACGGCCACACAACGTTCAAAAATTATCGTTAAAATGTCATGGAGGAAAAAAGAGATTTTGTTGTTTCACAGTAAAGATTTAATTTCTATGGAGATTTAGATTTTTTTTAAAACGTAGTACCTACTTCACAATGGAAGTCCTGAGAGTCCGAGTTGACGTTATCTTACTTACATACCGTATGTAAGCGAAGCAGGTGATCTACTACGTACAAACCAGTATCTACCGTGCCACCCTCGAAAGTGTTTTAATGCCGATCAATTTTGTTTTATTCCATTCCCCCTTAGGTATTCCGTTTTGTTTTGGCGGAAGATCATATCCCGTCTCGCCCGTCCCGTATTACGCATATAATATGTCCGAGCATTCAAGTTTAATGCTTTACAACCCGAGAACTTGGTACGAAAGTACCCTCAAAAACTTCCTAGGGGTGCGCAACTTCATAACTCAAATCTACCTCCGTAGCAGACAAATGTACAGTAGACATGGTGGATGTGAAAGAAGATATGTATGATGAGAGTTTAAAAATATTTAATTTGACCATTACTATAATGTATATCTCCATTCCCTAACATATCATTTGTATCGCATGGGATCCCAGATCTCACAAACTCCATCCCTTGCCTTGCCAACCGCAACCAACAGCTTTTCTATCCCATTAACCGCCTTCTCACATCTCTTCCATTCTGTAAGCATGCATCTTGATGCTGCTTGCTGTCCAACCCAGGTATACCCCAAAATAATCGAAACATTGAGAAGAAGACCTCAGGTACCTCGCGCCGAAGGACCTTCTCAATCTGAACGCCTCATGAACGCCCCAGGGTTTTGGTTATATGAAGTGATGCCCAAGCTCAAGTTTTCCCGTTTATCGTATACTACTGCTTATTTTACTTCTGCCAGAACCAGTACTCAGCAGAGTATTGAACCTCAAAAGTAGCAGGCATGCCGGCGCAGGTGGCTGGTGGGTTTCCTCCAGCTGTGTTGAGCCGGTAGATCTCCTCAAGATTTCCGGTTGCTCCATCACGAGTTAATAATTTCAACCAAGCAACAGCTCCATCTCCGACATTATTTTGTCCTACAACAGCTCCAGCTGGTGCAGCAACTGAATTGTTCTTAGCGGAAGGTGCAAATCCGAGTTTCATGGCTGTTGTGTCGAGATTAAAGGTCGGGGTTGTGGAGTTGGAGAAGTAATGTTGTCCCGAGATGGCGAGGCTGGCTGGGGAGAGGGTTGCTTGGTCTTGGGTTGTGAGGTTAAATGAGAGGGCTACGGCTGGGAGCATGCTTAGCAGGTCTGGGTATGTAGATGCGATGCAGGTTGCGTTGTAGAGAGTTGCGACTGCACCAAGGGCGACTGGCGCGGCTGTTGTATTGGTTGTTGAGCAGGAGTAGTTCTGGGTGCCGCGTCCGATTGCTACATGCTTGAGAGTGAGACCTGTGCTTGGTAATGGAAGAGGTGTTGGAGCTGAAGGAGTGATATGTTAGTCTTGTTTAGGAGTTGAGTAGGGTAGGGTCTGCTCACAAGCTACAGGCATGACTGCGTTGCTCATATCGCAAACTGGTGCAGAAGACATTTGTTTCCCAGCTTGAACCTTCGAACCCAACAATGAGAAGTATTCCGACAAGATCTTCATCTCTCCAGGCGACGCCTTCCCATATGAAAACTGAGCCGTTGGTGCAGAGAAAACACTTGCACACAGCGCACTGGCTACGACCCAGATACTAGAACGCATAATTGCTTGGTGGGCGAGAGTTCGAAGTAGATAGATAGGTAGGTAGTAGGTTGGAAGGATGTGAGATATTAGGCGGCTAGGAAAGATCGAGTACTGGAAGGAATACCGAGAGATATGACGAAAAGAAATAGACGCCAAACAAGAAGAAAAAAAAAGAGAGAGAAAACAGGCAGGTGATGAGATCAGATTATGGAATTATGAGATAGATGGTGCACAGATGGAGAGGAGAGGAGGCTTACATTTACAGTTGGGTTTGAGAAGCGTCTTATACAAAAGGTTTGTGTGTGCATGTCAGCGGCACGACAGACACAACCCCCAGAATTCATCTGGAGTATCTAATCCTGGAATCCTGGAATCCTGGAAAAATACTGACAGCCGGTTAGGGTGCAGTAGCGGGTGGGTGTCCTGTACAGAAAATATCCCATGGCGGCAACGGGTGCAGAAAGTTCTATAAACAGACAGGGTCATGGAGAAAGTAACATTGACCAGCTTCTTTTGGCTGCAGGGACGCTGTGAGTGGCTGGCCTGATCTGTGGGCGGCTGCACGGCGGGAAGGGATGATGGACCTGGGGCCTGTCGTCTGGCGAGGGGACCCCGGGAGTGGATCGGCATTAAACTTAAACGCTGGGGCCGCCGTGGTCCTCGACCGCTTGATCGACAAATCAGATCATCGCAGCGATCATGAGGGGAGAGAGGGGATGGGTCTTTTTCACTTTTTGTGCTACTACCTTAGTATGTACACTTCGCGAACTGGTCGGCGCAAGAAACATCTCGCGTCTGAGGTCTGAAGTTTCCCCTGCGACCTTCACACTATCAAACAGGAGATCTGGAGTGTGTGCGAAGAACAATCCCAGGACCACCACATGTCCAAAGCTCAAGAGTCGCCCCCCTTATCCATTACTGCGTACAATTAGGAAGGCATTCCTCAGTTTGTTTGAGGTCCGAGTTACAGTACATTATTATTTCAACACTTGTCGGCTCTACAGCAGAGGTTGTATGTACCTGTCGAACCTTCTCGTCCTCTTACAGCCTGCTCCGTATCTCATGCAGGTTCCCAATGCACGCTTGGGCAATATTCCACTTTTGAGACCGTGATTGAATGTACTTTACTTGACACCTGATCAATTGCCAATTAATCTAATCTCTAGGCTAATGTATCTGCCAAGTGGACGACCACGTACTTCGGTACCACACGTTGTGCTACCGTAGTCATCTGGATAGCCGCATCCAAGGCTGTCAGCGACACGCTCTTCTAAGCTTCCAAGAGGTCCATAAGCGCGATCAACTAGCGTCTTATTAAGTATCACCGGAATATGTATTGGGGCAGAATGCTTGACACCTTCGAAAAAGAAGCTATTCATAGAGTCGCGGTCTTCCAATTGGCCGGGCGCTTACCCGCCGCAAAAATAGATCTTGCGCAATCAAAGATGGAGGCTCTTTCAAAACTTCATCCAATCAGGGCATCGGCCCCGGGATCTCTACCAATTATCAGGTCGATCATCGGAAAGAAGCTTCAATCCTACGGTGGAAATTCCAAGAGCTCCAAAGTCTGGAGTCGCCCGTCTTAAAATATCTCGTCGTTAATTCTTGCTTCTCCATCTCAACTACCATGGAATATCGCCTTCCTAGTGGTCTATCTTATGAGAATCGAAATATTAGTTCTTGGGACGTACCAGGGAAACCATTCCGAAAGCTCTATTGTAGCATAGTATTACAAAAGTACAATGTCGTCTCACGACCCCTTCAATTTTCCATTGAACCCTTCCTGTTGCCAGTCGCCATGCACCGAATCTGCTCCCTTTGCTGCCCCTGCTGCAGCGGCTATTGCTGCATTTCCTAGATTGCTCGCCTGCTGCTCTGTTGAACTCGTCCCAAGCCAATACAGCGTAAGGAAGACGATGAAATGCAATGCTACGCAGTAGCCCGCAAACAGGTTCCGACTCGTCCTAGTCGCCAGAACCATTCTTGTAATCGAGAAAACAATCCGCTCTGGTAAACTCATACGCTTATAAGCACGCGCCGATTCTCGTCCCCGAAATGCCGCAAATGGAGAAATATTGGATTCGTACGCCGAGCGATACCGATCCAAGGCAAGACCAGAAGAAGTTCTTGGAGACATTTGAATTGTCGATGGGTTTGGATTCGTTGCGTATGATGAGGCTGATGATGCTTGCCCAGATCGGTTATACGTAGATACGTATCTTGTCTTCTCATACAGATTGAGATTATCCTTCTGAAGAGATGCAATCTCTTGGCGCAACGCCGACACGGTACGATGGCTATCGGAAAGCTCAGTCTCCAATTGCGTGTTTCTCTTCTTGAATCGATCACGTTGAGCTGTGATCATTGGAAGAATGCCCGATCCACCACCTACAGGTTCGCCGGATCTTAACACTTCCAGAGGAGTTGATCCTACACCAGAAGCTCGCGGATCGAACCCAGATATGATAGATGAGGTGGGCGAGACTCTTCCTCTCCGTGCCGCGAATGGGGTCGCCGAAGGGGCTACAGATTGAGGGTATCTACTCGTATATGTACCTGCCACCGATGCACCTGAGGGGAACGCATTAGCAGCGTGCTGTTGCATGTTGGCGAGGTCGTTCTCCAAAGTCGCATTCAAGTGCTGCGACCTTTCCAGCTCTTCATTCGCCCTGGATAATTCGTTCTGAATGGACTGGAGTCTACTCTGTAAGTCCTGATGGGAAACTCTCAGGATAGTCAGTTCATCACTCAGCTTCTTATTACGACCAAGTAATAACTGCTCCAAGGTATCACCCTTGCCCTTCACAGCACCATTTTCAGAAGCTCCTTGAGACCGGGTTGCTTCCGTAATCTCTGGCGAGTCATCATCGTCACCAGTGGAAAATTCGATGCTTTTCAATACTTCAAGCTCCTGCTTGACATCTTCATAGTCGCTCCATTTTTGGACCTTAAACTTCAGATTGTCACGCTCTTCCCTGAGCATTCCAATCTCTCTCTCGAATGTGCGTAATTTGCTATCGAGATCCCGAGTCCTTGCATCTCTTTCAACCCGAGATGCATCTAGTTTTCTCAGAAGTGATGAATTCTCTGACCGCATTCGCATGAAAGCTGGATCGTCCTCTAAAGCTAAAGCAGGTTGACTCGGAATTTGCGATGCTGACTGTGCAAGTTCAATCCGTAATTGTTCATTCCGGGCTTCGACTTCCGCCAATCGTACACTTGTCCGTTCTAGATCCGAATTTACCATTTCCAATTCCGCACTAGTGACATGCCCTCGACCATTATCATTTTCTGCGTCAGACTGTCCGAGTCGCTGAGACACCTCGTAACTGGCCTTTATTTCATTCAGTAATCGGTCCTGGTTTTCCACTTTCTCCTCGAGCAGTTTCTCCTTTGCCTCCCAGTTGTCCTTCTTCTCCTCCAAAACAGCTGCCCATGACGTTTCAACCTCTTTCACCTTAGTTTCTAAGCTCTCTTCCAAAGTCTTTCTGGCTGCCCTTTCGTGTTCGAGTCTCGACTCAGTCTCTTCTAACTGCGATGTAAGTTTTGTGACATTCTTTTGCAGGTGCTCGTTCTCTTCTGTGACTTTTGGCAGTGTATCTTCAGACAATAGTAGTGAATCAACCGAGGCTTCTAGGAGAGGGTATGGATCTGGCGCCTCAGATAGTGAAGAGTAGACTTGTAGAAATGCCGAATTTGTAGACTTTGAGTGATTCGTGAGAAGGTCGATAAAGGTTTGATAAGCTATTATTCCTTTAAGTGAGCTTCAATTCATGTATGTCCATAGGGACATTACCCACCCTTGAGCAGAGCCTTGATCTCCCCCAACTTCGCAGAGTCCTCAAGCTTCCTAAAATCTTTCGTTTTCTGAGCAAGGTCCTTCCGCTGCACTGTGGAGTCTCTTTGATATGCGACAATTTCGGATGCTGTATTATCGAGAGTTGAGACCATAGATGTCAGATCAATGTCTGTAGAGTCAGTCAGTCGCCGCCATATGGTAATTCCCAAGGGCTCCTACTTCGCCATGCTGAAATTGCCTTCTGGAACTTGTTATCCCCATCTTGTCCAGCAGCCAAAGGGCCTCCGCTTAATGGTGTTGCACCCTCTGCTGTCTTCGCGGCCTGCATGGCTGCCTCCGGGATGTCCGCCATCGTGTTTCCAAGCTCAAGGCGTATTCATCGATGTTATCTAAATTCCAACGTTTCCTAGTTATTTAAATCACAAATATTCAAGGGTCGGTTGCCGTGGAAGATGAATTGTAGAGGTTCATGTTTGATGCTCCCCTAACGTGTCCGGTACAATGATGTTTGGAGCTTCCCGTACGCGAGCCCGGACCGACCGACCCCAAAGCTGCGTGCACCGGTGCCCGCCATTCAGCAAGGCAACACTCCACCATTTCCCAAGCAATACGACGTCTTACGTACCACGAATGATTGCAAAAGCTGGAGCCGAAGACAGTAATAAGGCGCACCACCTACGAATCATGATATGACCGTACTTTGAAAGTTCATGCCCAGAGATGGCTTCAAGTGACTCGGAGGAGCTCTCCAGGAAGTGGAAGAGAAAGCGTCCTCCTCCGGAAACTGGACCATATGTTCTGCGAAGCCTCATAGACGACATACCTTTATCTGCAGAAGGCGATCGGGATGATATAGAGATCAATTGCGTAGAGTTCCTGGGTTGGTAGAAAGCTTCTAGTGTCTTGGGATTCTGCTAGATCACCAACTAATGTACAGCTTGCTAACTAAACAACTCATAGATTCAAACCTATACATTGGAACCTCTGCTTCCGAAATTCTACATTTTGTACAAATACCACCAGACCCATCTGACCCAGCTGGAAAGCCCTCATATATTCTAGCGTCAAGGCTTCCTCCAGCCTTCCACAACCCTTCCACATCTGCGAGGCCTGGCGTTCAACAGATATTACTACTCCCGAAAGTCAATAAAGCGTGTATACTATGCAACTGGACTGTCACATTTTACTCTTTGCCTGAATTGAGTCCTGTTTTTGGAACAACACAAGTGCGACCATGTAACTGGATTGGAGGAATAGACTTGAACAGCGACATACGTGCGCAGGATGGACCACCCATAGCTACTGTCCTGATATCTTTGAACAGGAAAATCCGAGTTGTTAAGATCGGAGAAGAACCTCGATCGCTCAGAGTAAAGGAATCTTGTGCAATCGCTACGTTTGTCCAGGCACTAATTCTTTGATAGATAATTGATTTCGCTGGAAGCACAATATCTATTCGCCGGGATTCATTCGCTTGTGTAGCTGATGCTCGCGCATATGCTCTTCTAGATGTTGATCGCCAGCTTAAGATTCCCTTATTTCCCATATCGTCGTTAGATGACTCACAGTTTGGATCCATTGGTGGCAGAGCTGAGGATATTTCTGGTAATTCCGGTGGTGGAATCTCACGGAGTACATCTCATGCTGGCACTTCCTCAGGAGTTAACGATGACCGAGGCCATAACAGGAGCACAAGTTTAGGTAATTTTATGACAGGCGCGTCTCGGTCTGGGCAAGATACGCCTCCTTTCCGAGAAGCATCCCCAGCCCCAGTTGAGAGCCAACTACGGCCTGGCCAACGAGATCCAAGTCCTGCCGCTCAAACGTCAAAGCCTCTACCTGCGACCCCTTCTGAAGTTGTCACAGCAGAGGCTGCTCCATCCACGCCAGTGTATTTGAAACCACATATAGCATCTCCTACACCACAAGAATTTCTTTTAGTTACCGGTACTGGACCACGAGATCCAGGGGTTGGCATGTTCGTGAATCTTGACGGCGATGTGACACGATCCACATTAGAATTTGATAAGTATCCCGATGAGCTTGTCGTTGATGGCCGAGGGGTTGGTGTTGATCCGACACCTTTAACTATCGATGAAGAGGAAGAAGGATTTGTACTTGCGGCTATGGCTCGTGATTTTGGAGATGAACTCCGTTACGGTCTTGAGATTCAGCGTTGGGACCTTGACCCTGGAGAAAGCGAATCGACTAAGTTTTGGTTGGAAGAGCCAAACTTAACTGACTCGGAAGATCATAATGGAACCTCAAAACTTGGATTGCGGTCTGTGGTCGATTCTGGGGATATCTACTTTGACGAAATAGTGGAAAGGCTCCGGATGAAGAAATTTCAGCCATTCGCATCAAGATCAATGGATGCGTCTATCCTCTCGTTACGAAGTTTAGACTCCCGAACGGCTACCTCATTGCAAAGGGTGTCCGGCGAAAGAGAGCTTTTCGAAGCTAGGCAAGAAGAAGATTCTCCGCCCGAAGGGTGGGAAGATCATCGAAATCAAGAAGAAGAGCAGTTCGCAAAGAGATTTGGGCAGTCAAAAACTCATGTAGTGGCCTGGTCCAAGAGAAAGATTTGGTGGGTTGTACGCAACCCATTGGCCTTACGCTGTGATGCAACCCTTGTTGCTCTACTGAGCAACGAAGCTCGAGCCGATCAGACTTACCCTCCACTTAATAGGGGAAGGGCTATAGAAGTGATTAACTCCCTTCGTGGACGTGAGGCAAAGACTGAAACCGAGTTTATCAGTTTGGGTTATATCAGACAACGTGCAGGGTTACTGCTTTTTATGAGTCTCCTAGACGCGCTGGCCGAACAGCCTACAGAAAACGAGTTTCGCGCAGCCGAAGAAGCATTGCTTGAAGGATTCCTTGACCCACGTGTGATTCTGGCAATGATACCGTCCCTTCGAAACGACATTATTGAGGGAAAGTACGGTATCTGGGTCCATGGCGGGGTCAAGGAGGCTGCTGATAACTTTGTAACCAATGAGTTTTCCGACAACGACAGTGCAAAAGATGGTACTATGTCTACACATATTCTTCACTTCTTAAAGCGATTCCTGACAGCATGGCGGCGTAAGAAGGGGTTTGGAAGCATTGCTGACGAGAATGAAGTGTTCAGAAGCGTAGATGCAGCACTTCTGATTGTTTTGTTACTTTTGGATAAGAGCTCACCGCGAGGACCAGCAAAGAAGAAATCTCTCAGAGAGGAGCTGAATTCTTTTGTCGATGGCGGCGTGGACTGTTTTGACAGAGCAGTCTCTTTGCTGGAATCCCATCATCGTCTTTATGTTCTGAGTCGACTCTATCAGAGCCGAAAAATGGCTCGAGAAGTGCTTGCCACATGGCGGCGTATTGTGGACGGTGAGCGCGATGACGGCGGTGAGTTCAATGATGGTGAGTCTAGGGTACGTGAGTATCTCACGATCATCAGCAATCCAGCTTTAGTACAAGAGTATGGTGTCTGGTTAGCAACCAGGAATCCTAAGCTTGGTGTCCAGGTCTTTGCAGAAGACCGAAGTCGGGTTAAGTTTGAACCAACCCAGGTCGTTGGCATACTTCGACAGGGCGCACCGGGCGCAGTCAAAGACTACCTTGAGTACCTCGTATTTGGAAAGAACCACAGCGAGTACGTCAATGAGCTTATAGCATACTATCTTGACATTGTAACGCACAAGCTCGAAGAGTCGACAGAAGCAAGAGCAACACTGACACAAACTTACGAGTCGTATCGAGCGTTGCGTCCTCCTAAACCCACGTACCGACAATTCATCACGGATAATACGATCAATGAGGAATGGTGGCATAGCCGCCTCCGTCTCCTTCAATTATTAGGTGGAAGTCAAGGTTCAGCTTCACACTACGATGTAGCGGCCATCCTAGCACGAATTGCACCATACACTCAAGAACTCGTTCCGGAAGTTATCATACTTGACGGAAGACAATCTCACCACGAAGAAGCACTTAGGCTTTTAACCCATGGTTTAGGAGATTACGATACAGCAATCAACTATTGTCTTCTTGGTGGCTCAAGTATATATCACCCAATATCCGGCACCATGGCACGAGAAAGTTTGCCAACACGGGATGAACAAGCTAGATTATTTCGCTTTTTACTCTCAGAATTTCTGCAGATTGAAGATATCAGTAACTGTGTCGAGCAAACTAGTAGTCTCCTCGAACGCTTCGGTGGCTGGTTCGACGTTGATGATGTCCTAAAATTGATTCCAGATTCTTGGTCGGTTGAACTTGTTTCTGGATTCCTCGTTAGTGCCTTGAGACGTATTGTTAGGGAGCGTAGCGAGACGATGGTCGCAAAGGCATTAAGTGGTGCAGAGAACTTGAAGATTACTGCAGAGTTGATTGGAAAGATAGAGGAAATTGGGCCGAAGCTTCAGGCTGAGGCTCAGGCTCAGGCTCAGAATTAGAGTAAGTATGCCTACTGGACAAGTAGGTAGGTAAATAATGAAATGCAAAATACCCAAAAGTCGGGTACCCCCCAACGTGCATCATGCGTAGAGGCTACCACCGCAGAATGAAAATCATGATAATTGTCAGCAGCGCACAAAAGGGAAGAATGATTGATTATTTCAGCCGCATATCTACGCCGTGAACTCACATTTCCAGAAATCCATGGAATACGAAAACATTTCCACAACTACTCCGACCAATCCCGTCGACTACCGCACTACAAATGAAAGTTGGCTGATTTCGCATCGCTCCGGGCTATGAATCGGCTGACTTTGGTGCTCGCCTAGCACATAGACGTGCAAAAGCATCATACGATACTGCACTAAGTCTCACGAACAACACCACCATCACTCCATAACCCTCCAACCAGGTAAACCAACAAACCACAGCCCAGAAAATCCAGGAAAATTCCCTCCGCATTTTCCCAGAATACTCCACACTACCAAGTCCATCATCCCAAAATCAGAAAGCGAGAAAAAGTTTAGCAAGCCTCCCGAGTCCCGGGCTCCTGTGACCTGTCCCGAAATGGCCAAAATCAACTACCTAGGTAGTGAACAAATTTAACTTGACAACGTCACAAAAATGCTGTAGGCCTGCATGGAGAAAAATCAATAATATAAAACCCCTCCTTCCAATCCGCCCCCCTCACAATGCTTTCCTTTTCTCATCACACACAATAGTCGTGAACGGAAATGCCAACGATAACAAACCTACAAAAACTCCATCCTCTAAATAAAATAAGCCAACATCACTCATCAGGAGATAACCTACCTCCTCAATTCCTCTCACAAATCGACTATCAAAACATCGAAGCTATTACAAAAATGAGTGCTCGTGTCAAGAGAAATGCTGTGCTCTTAGGTGTGACAGCTGTAGTTGGTGTTTGGGCCGCGACGAATAGTATTGGGAAGACCGCTAGAAGAGAAGGATCTTTTCTTGAGAGTTCCGAAGCCTTTAAGAACGTGAGGGATCAAGAAAGAAGAGAGACGGTTGAGCAAGATAGAATGTTAGTATTTCCCTTCCCTCTTTCGCAGCACACAGCCTTTAACTCATCCCTTTCTTCTTCTCCTTTATCACTTTTGTTTTGATTTCCTTCTTCAGTCAGTCACAAAGACTTCACTTTCTAAAAGCTTAGCAAGTTCAAGACTTCTCAAGTTTTTTCTAAGAATATTTACTAATTTTCTCTCTCTTTCTTTCGATATAACAGTGATACCATCCTCGACCGAACCAAGTTAATGGAAGAAGCCAAACGGAGGAAACCTTGGAATATGACCGCTTCGGAAAGAGCTGAGCTCAGTAGGATAAAACAGGATCAGCAATGACTAGATGATTTTCGAACCTGCTTGATCCTTGGTGCGGTGGAGAGCTATTAAGGAAGTCCGGACCGTCTGTATTCACGATGCAGCGATGATGGAGGTTTCTTGTTTGGTGCAGGTAGTTCTTTTCGAAAATTTCTGGACATAGGGATGGCGTTATTCTTTCTGGCTTATATCTTCAGTAAATAGCTGGAGATTTTGTTGTTCTGGGAGGCTTTTCTCCTTCGGCCTTTGGCTTGCCTATACGTATATAAAATTCAAATTGATCCTATACCGGGTTAAATTTTCTAGGTATCGCCGGAGTGGCCCTTCTATAGGAGCAAGATTAGTGATGCACTGCCTAACAATACTAAATTTATAAGGTATTTATAGCATCTGCTGGATGCTCTACAAGTTCAATTTTCGGTATCGCTATCAATATCGTATTATCGCGTTTAGAATCCTTGTTGGTGCAGCTATATCAGTGTATCTTTATACACATAATGAGGCCCTCAATGTCATGACGACCATAATGCCATTAAGTTGGACAGGATCATCGATAGTAAGTGGGATCATACATTCCTTTGTACCGGCTGAGGAAGAGAGGGTC
This sequence comes from Pezicula rhizophila, assembly GCA_022190145.1. NCBI lineage: Eukaryota > Fungi > Ascomycota > Leotiomycetes > Helotiales > Dermateaceae > Pezicula > Pezicula rhizophila. Next base: position 15,361 of record JAJONI010000158.1, read on the forward strand.
TTTTGCACAGTTTCAAAATGGGTTGAGAACTTGGATAGTTCGGAGATCGAAACAGGTAATGACAGTAGCGGCAAAGTTCCGAAAGGAAGAGGGAATATAGTTATGTAGCAGGCTTGATCATCTTGACAAGTAAAGTTTATTTGTTGGGGGGAGAGGATTCTAGTTTCTGGTAGAAGAGTAACACACATTTTTTTCAGGAAGTGCTAGGCACATATGCCACAAATAGCTTTCTTTCCTAGTGTTTTTCTCCAAAGGTATTTGACATTACGAAATAGGTTCTTGGTTTAAGGTCTCGTGGTGGATATCAAGTTTCAACTGAATCTTTACAGTAGTGACAACCGTATATGCTGTGAATTATGTCCACGCAACTAACGAATCATATTGTACAAACGCCTAAGTTAAGCTTGTTTGAGCAACTTTACAGCGACCTGATACTCATCAGTATACATGCGTGCAGTAATTCATTTATGTGGTAGAATCATAGGGACATGGCCCACCTTATGTATCCATTTGCAACTTCTTGCCGTCCTACCGAGCCCAATTATTCCAGGTATCCCCAAACGCCTGTCCCTAAACTCCCACATTAAATTCTCAAATTCATGCACTCTGGTCCATGGCGTCTACGCCTTCAGCACCACCGACCATACCTACAACCCTCTCAAGATCTTCTACTTCGCCCTTCTGTAGTTTCCTCCCTTCACCTTGCCACTCTCCATCCCTCACCTCTCCCATCTCCCCCAACTCGAGACCCCTCGAATATTCCAGATGCTTCTTCGTCTCCGTCTCCACAAACTCCAATCGCTCCCTCCTCCAACTCTTCTCCGCCTCGCCCACATATCCTTCTTTCCCATCCCCATCCTTCAGCTCTTTAATTCTAGGTCCCAGATTCTCCAATAAGCTCTTGAGTGCAGGTAATTGCGAGATTGTGAATGAGGTAGTTGTGCTGATTGGGTATGTATTGTCGCCCGTGAGCTTGCCTTTGTTTTGTAAGAACGCGAAGGCGGGGTGATCTGATGGAAGATCTGTTTGCGTGTCTGAAGGCTCAGTTTTGGGTACGTTTTGTGTTGGGGGGAAGAGGAGAGATTTGAGGGAGGCTATCGTGGCTTCGTTTTGTGCTGATTCTGAGAGTAGGAGGGTGTGGAGTTTTTGGGTTTCACGGAGTTTGAGTCGTTGTAATGTTATGGATTCGGTAGTTGGTCCATCTGGATTCGGAGTAAAGTTCAAGCCCTGAATTTAGTTCAATTGTTAGCTAGACCCATGACTGAAGTGAAGAGTGTATACGCACCTCATAGTGGTTCATCCTGATCCAACCCCTGACCTCGGGTGGTATGTTAAGATAACTTCTCAACAAAACAATCTCCATTTTATCAAAGTTGTGGTCTATTCTTGTTGCAAATAGAGTCTCCAATTGATGTACGCCACTCTCAATCTCGACCTTCAACTTGTCTTCCATCGCAACAGCTTCTTTTTCGCCATCTTCAGTATCGCGCGGTGGGAGCTTAATGCCAAGTTGTCCAGGATTGGCAGAAAGAAGACTCTGTTCTATGGCGTCCGTGGCCTTGAATGCGAGCGTGTTGATGCTGTTTATTATGTCGTCAACAAGGGACTGTTAAGGCGCGGTCAGTTTGCGCCTCGGGACTTAGGGGACCAGGAAGGGGGCGACTAACGGCTGGCCGGTAGCCAAAATGCTCTGTCAGAAGCGCTGTATCTGCTTCATCTATGGGTTTGCTCATGTTGGCGGTATTATGTGATGAGGCTTTGTTGCGACAATTTCTTGAGATGTTGTGTTGACATTTGGAGGACGCGACGACAGGGGTTTATTTTCTAGCGGCCATGCAAACACTTTTCGCGTCTTGAACAGCTGCCTCCCCCATCTTTTCAGTTCACATCAACAAGACCAAAAAAACATAATTTCATCATTCCAATCAACGGAGATAGATAGCACATTGTGTTCCAGGCAACTCTAGCTTGTCTAGTCTAACAAGACTTTTTTCACACCTGCGGCCTTTCACCTCGGAATAAATTGATGCTGCTTCTTTCTAACTGCTAATCTATCTATAGTAATGATCTGGTGGGCGAGAAGAGTTCCTCCAGTATCCGACATCAGCCAGGACGACGCCCCATCGTGTTGCACAAAAGCAAGGCAGACTGGTACTGTTCCTCAAGGCTTCCCCCCGTTCCATGCTGCCTAGGCAAATCAAGAAAACAAGGTTTTCGGAGGATTCAAGGTTATCACATTTCGCTCCGACAAACGAGTAAACAATACCGAAAACCATACTATATGGAGATCGACCTCTTAATTCTTTGCAGCAATCAGCATACAAACCAGTGTCAATATAGTCTTGATTCCAAAGACAGGTAATAACGCTCCTTTACAAACTGTTATAGACACCAACTGTTTTTCGCCTTCTCTTAAGCCAGATATAAGCTACAAACAGGCACTCTATATTGCCAAGAGCAATGATGTAGCATAAGTTTAAGCGATCCATAATTCTCTTGGGATAACAAACCCAAAAGTGCTTTGAAGAAGAGCCGCCATCGCTTACAGTCCATCGTTGCACCTCTAGGTAACCGACAGGCAAGAGTTAGATACATTTAATTCAGTACATTGATCCGAATTATATCTGAAGAAAACTCACCATTAGATACCCAAAGTATAGGATACTTCCCTAGCCATCTATTAAAATCTAGCGGTAGTAGAAGCACATCAGCCGCTGCGCATCACAAATAATGGATTAACACTACAGAAAATGCACTAGATTATGCATGAGATAGACCATTAACCCTTCGATTGAGAATTTATTTCAGAGTAGGGTGTAAACATCAGAAGAAAATAGACTCGACCTTAACCACATCCCCAAAGCAGCGGGCAACCCTCTCAAATCGAAGTGAAAACCAATGCCTCGCTTAACTTATTCACAACAACAAAAATACCAAAACCGCCAAAGCGCAAAAAAGTCAAAAGTCTCAATCCAAAACAGCAATGAATTCCTAAAGAGGGAATAAGTGCATAAACTACACTCCGTACTCCGTTGAGACCCCATGGATGAGGAGGACGCAAATCAACTTAGATCTAAACTCTCGCTATAGCAAATCTACCCACCCTAAGGACTTTGGACAGTGTAACAGCTACTTGATTTTCAGGCACTTTTTACTACCTACGCCGTAGGTAGCCATAGTTTCTTTGTAGTCAGGCATCTTAGTACTTCATCATGGGCTCATTTATTTGTAGAGAATTTGGTAAATGGGAACTTATCTAATTTTGGGTTTGGGGATGAAAGTTAAGCGAGAGGATAGCTTGTTTTACCTTCTACTTCATCCTCCAATCTCGGACCTGTAGGCGTTAGACATGATTTATGCGGAAGCTATCGAATTGAATACAGTATTATAATTTTGAAGATTAACGTACTGCTTTTAGAAGGTTTCGGTTTCCTAAGGACATATTTTGTCTATTACATATTCCCTACCCAAGCAGCGTATAGTAGTTTTGATGAAAGTGACCTATCAAATATTCTAAATCTGCCTACTCATTAATCACTCCCCTTCTGATATCTCTCCATCGAAAATAGAAAACTGATTCCCAACCCCCAACCCAAGTCTCCTCATATCCACACCTCCCACATCCTCAACATCCTCGTCCGCATCCTCAAACCCACTATCATCCCCCTCCACACCACCAAAACATGCTCTCCCACACCGTTCAAGCACCTCCCCAATACCACCAACAACCCTCTCTGCTCCCATCCTAGCACCCTCCAAATTTCCCGCCCAAGGTCCAACCTTCAACCCCGCAAGACGTCCAGTGACGAAAAATGGAAGCCCGTCTTTCAGCATCAAATCTTCTGTTAGAATTGGCATTCCGCCGATTGTTTCAATTCCTTCTCTCGAACATAGATCTTTCACACATGGGATTGATTTAAAGTCTACTGGCATACCTGTTGCATAGATAACGTGATCAATAGGTGGGAGAGGGAGGTCGTTGATAGATGGGTTGTTGGTTGTAATCGTCCAGGTCAAGGTTTCGTTGTTCCATGTAGCGGATGTTATGAGAGTCTGAGTGTGTAGAGATAGATGGCCGGATTTAATATGTTGAGTAAGTTTGTGTTTGTATTCTGGGGTTATGGAACCGCCGTTTCGGGCTTCTTGAATCATTTGCAGACGTTCTGTAGATAATAAGTTGGCATTTCGCTTCGAATAAGGTACACCGTGAAAGAAGGAATTGAACATACCATCGTTATCATCAGCCGACCAAAAACTAGCAAGCTGCCAATTCTTATATTTTCCAACCCACTTCAAATCAACATCAAAATGTTTAACCTTGAATGGCCCCCTCATGAAATGCCAAATCTTCGTAACTCCTAACTTAACACACATATCCACACATTCTAGGACGAGAACTAAAGTTAGCATTGTTCAAATTTAATACAGCTATTAAAAAAGAATGAAGGAAACTTACGTGCACTAGTCAACCCACCCCCAACAACCACAACGTTAGTAGTCTCCTTCATACTTATTTTCCCCCTTACGGATACAGGTAAGCCCTCCCAAAACCCACCCATCATCCCATCCCCACGACTCTCAAAAACATGTCCAACACTACCCTGTCCGTCCTTCCCATAAAAAGGACAATCGATAGGAAGACAAGGTTTCAACATAGCAGAACCAACAGCAAAGACAACGACACGAGCTCTCTTGATACCAGTAGAAGTTCTTACAGTAAAAAGACCAGTTTCCTCCTCCTCCTCATTCTCAGAAGAAAGTGCGACAGGATCCCAAGAAATGTTCAAGACCTCGGATTTTTGGACGATATCCTTGAGATCATACCTCGTAGCGACATCTTCGCAGAATTCTTTGAAGACGGCAGTACTAGGACGCCAGAAATCATTACGATCTCGTTCATCGAAATAAGTTGTTTCCTGCCGTCGTTTCCCACTATATATCATTTTGTTATCTTATTAGTTATTATAATTCATTAAATTATCTTCATTCCCCCCCATAAAAACGCATAAGAAGCAATAGAAAAGCAACATACCTATTTCTAACCTTCACTTTCCTCTGATATTTACTCAACTCCCTATCAAACAAATTAATACTCTGTTTACCTTACAGAAGAGGAGCAAGAGTCATGAGACACTGTTTCAAGGACATAAGAACAAAACAATAAGTTACTTACCCGCCAACAACCCCCCTAATCTCCTTCAAATCGCCCTCCCTCCCCCTCTGCCAAACGTAACCTCTCAACGCATCCCGATCCCCGGGGTCAGGATGAAAAAACATAGGGCTCCTTAGATGTACGATCCCCAATTTTGCGAACCTCTGGTTCCAACCCTCCATCCAGGAATCACCGCTCGCATCTAGGACTGTCAATTTTAGACATTTTCCACAATTGATGCCAGAACCGGGGATGAGTCGATCTGCTGCTGTGCCTGAACGACGGCTCACTTTTTGGGGCTTCGTGTGAGTGGTCTTCTTGTTTTTGTTGTTGCGTTTCATCCACTTCAGCAAGTTAGTGCTATGTTTTCTTCAACAAGCAAGAGCAAGAGCCTTGAGACATGCTCTCAGGGTCGTGAGACAGCATATTTAAGCACCTAAACACAAGGAAATATGTCGCTTACGTGGTAGCGTTGGTGTTCGGAGTCGGTGAAGAGGGCAGAAGGGGTCGATTCGTGGAGACGTGCTGCTACTGCCAGGCCAGAGGGGCCTGCCCCAGCTATGAGAACATCGTAGATTTCTTCTTGTTGTTCTAGCATTTTGAATGAACACTGTGAAGTATGAATGGACGGGACAATGCGGAAGACTTATAAGTCAACAACAAAGGTGGCGGAAACTTAAGTGACTTACCTTGATGGTTGAACAACCTAACCATCCAGGTATACCACCACCGTAGAATCAAACAGAGTGGGCATGAATTGAAGAGGGGTATTTTGTTTTCATAATTCTGTTTTCTTATTCAAGACATCTCATTCAGCGTCTATACAATTCCTAACCCATCATTCGTTCATATTCTTTACCTTCATTTCCCCGTCTTACCCTGACCCTTTGCCCCATAACCCTCAACGCCCATCCTCGTTAATTCCATTTTAACCAAATGCACCGCTTCCAAGCAGACATCATCTCCAGTCCTCCAACTTCGAAGTGGCACGCCACGCTTGTCGAGTTCTTCTTTCGCTGTTTTCCATCTGACCTTCCAGAGATCTAGTTTTTTATTTACAGGCATGCTAGATGCGCTGCTCGCCGTGTAAGACTCGTCATCAGAAGAGTCAGTGCTTTGCTGACCCCAGGACAGACGTTTCGGAATGCCAGACGCAGTACTATTTGCAGTTGGAACCCGACGCGGAGGTGGTGGTGGGGGTGGCGCGTTCCCCGTCAAGGTTTTAGCTGGAACGGGCCGCTGTTGTGGATCAGAGGCACTAGGTAGGTAGGGTCTCATTTCTGGGAGGGTATTATAGGCCGATGAGATCTTATTGCGAGCGGTTGAAAGGTAGCCTTCGTCGGGTGTACCAATATCTTCAGAACTTTGTGCTTGTGCTAAGGGGTGATGTACGCCATCAGTCACTGTCCTGACTCGGCGCGGTTTGGGAGGCGGAGGAGGACCTCCTCGGCCTACAGGGGGAGCCGAGTCTAATGAATTTGAGACGCTACTTGCCGTTGAACCTCGAAGTGCTAATGGCTTGTTGGGCCTTGGAGGTGGTACCTTCGCAGTACTGCTAGGTGCTGACTTCCACCTTGGGGATTCCAGAGATTCAACATCTGACATGGAGCGAGGCAGGATGGATCGATGAGATTCATGAACGTTCGAGACACCAGGCTCATCGTCAAGGTCAATAAGTTTGCCCATTTTGGGGCCGTCACTTGTTTGTGGTCCTGCCTCTGATTGTATCCGTGGAGGAAGCGTAGGACGTCGCTCTTGAGTATCTGGTATTGACGCTGACGGTGTATTTCTAGTTTCAGTGGGAGTTCTGAATGCAGAATTGCTGCTGTTCCACCTATTCCCATTCAGAGGTCCCATAGCAGAATCAAAAAATCCTGCATTTTGTGGAGTGGTAACGTCTCGAATGAACACTCCTATAACCCTACCAGGATTCGCTCGAACGATATCTGTGTAGACTTCCAGATCGGCTTCACCACTATCGCCCATAAGCAAGAACTTTCTCTCAGGAAAGTCACGGAAAATCTTCTCTAGGGTGCCTTTCTTCCTCTCTGCGACAGGTTCAAAAATGCCTTGCAACATTCCACTGTAGTTTTTCAAGTGATATGACCCTGGTGGTAGACCGGCAACCTGAAAATAGCTAACCAAAACTGGGAAAAGTTGCCAAGGTGCATTGGAGACATAGTGTATTCCGACACCCATATCATACATCGTGTTGTACCATTCTTTGACACCATCGATCGTGAGATCTTTAAGATCACGTATGAATGCATTCCTGAAAGTCTCCCGTGCTCCGCTGCCAATAGAAGTGTGCTTTATGGTATCATCAACATCACTGATGATGCTAACACCTTTCGGTTCTGTAATTTTGACCTCTTCAGTGGCTGAAAGCGTTTCAGAGGCAAGTACCCTGATGTGAGTGGGTACAAATTCCAAAGCAGCCCGTATGGTAAAATGTCCAGCATCATTTGTTAGAACAGCCCGAGAAGTGGATTTGCTTTCGTTGTAGAAGAATATTGTGATAGCTGTGGAACTCAAAGGGGTCGTTAAAAATGGCTTTATGCGATTCATCAAGTTTGTATTGGCAATTTTAAGTTCGGCAGGGCTCATATTAGAAGGCCGATTCCAAGAGCCTTGTTTGAGAAGTGAACCGGGCCCGGGCGGCTCATCAGGAGTGCCTGCTCGTCTGCCACGGCCTCCATATGTGCTTTCAGAGTCTGAATCATACTTGGCACTTTCACTATATCCACCACGAGCAGCGGTCTCCCCCTCGCTTTTACCCTTCCGTAGAATGTTCTCTGCTTCCCGAGCAATCTTTTCTTGCTCGCGTTGTGCCTCATGCTGATCGTGTCGCCTCCGCAGGGAGTGAGAATCAGGGCTACTATCTCTGCTCTTAGAGCCCGTATTATCTCTAGTGGGTGCAGGAACACCACTTAGTTTTCGAGCAGCTCCAAGAAGTAGCCTTTGCTTCCTACTCATTGCGCCTCTGTGGGGTGCATAGATCCAACCTCGCACATCCACATCTACAATCGCTCTATCATCTTCGAATTTCTGCCACTCCCGTGCCCAGTACTCGGCCTCTTTAGCGGCTTCAGAATCGCTGCTATCCGATCTGCTATTGATATCAGGCTGCTTGGGTTCCTGCTTGATATGTCTCCTGGCATACGACGGAAACAAAACCAATTCTTCGTCTCCGTACCTGGCGATTGCAACATCAGAGAACGATCCGGGTATGCCCTGATCATCGCCATTGTCTCTTTCTCCATTCTCACCTGCCCATCTTTGGGAGTAAGACTGTCTTATCTCGTTCGCTGCCTTCAAATAGCCAAGTACCTTCTTCCTTTTTGAACCTCGCTCCCTTCCTTCATCACCATAAGCGCTATATCCACCCCCATATCCAGGCATAGAGCCAGGCGAGGTCATTTTGGCTCGTGTTTGAATCTCATTGTCCTTGTACGACCCTCCGAATACCCTGTGGCCCCGCTTCCGGAGAAAAGCAATTATGCTTGTTCCTGCTACTTTCCTGTCTCGATGTCGTTTCTGCCGGCTGAGAATGTATTGGTATATCCGTGACTGGGCACGAAGCTTGTAGTAGGGTAGCGTATTGAAGCGTAGATTCGTGAGGCTCTTCGATAGTTGCTCCCGCGCCGTGCCTTGAGGATGAGGAAAGAGGTACTTGAGGAGACTGTGGCGATGTCGAGGATGACCAACTCTGGACCTAGTTGGAGGAGCCACCTTTACAGAAGGTACGGTAGACTACGATATAAGTATGTAGGGGTTTGAACCCTTAGTAGCAGGGAATGATGGGAAGCCGCTTGGTTGAGGATTAGATCTTGTGCATATGCTTGTGCGCAAAGATCATGATCTGCCGGCTATGCGGGTAAGATCAACGAAACAGGAGGTAAAGAATTGAAGCATCATTTTAATCGTACTGGATCATAAAAGGACATATTAGTTCTCCGATGTCAGCAGGTACCTAGTATAGGAATGTCTGCCAAGAAAAGCCATTGCGATGTGGTGGATGTGGTTTAGGCGCTTCGAGACTCCTGCATGTAAAAGCTGGATGCTGGTTCCTCTGACGTAGACAGCGTAGCGTACTGGAGAACCCCTGGAAAGAAAGAACCTTAAGCTCGCTAATGTGGTCAGCCCCTTGAGCCTCAGCTGAGTCCTGACTAAATGGATGAGGTTTAGAGTCATATGCACCAAATATCTATGCATGTAAATATTTAGATGTCTGAGACACGAAGTCTCGCAAAGCGAATTGAATTTCTTTGTAGATACACGAGCTTGTAAGCCATCTAAGTACTCTTCTCCTAGGCGCCAATACGCCAATACGCCTTCGCTTCCTTTCCTTTCCAATGCCCCTCCTACATGAGTTGACGCCAGGGAATGTTAGGATAATTTCATGGCCATGCCGGGCCTGCAAATCATATGTGTGTCACAAGTCTTCCCAAAGGGATATGAGGATGTTAACACTGAGAAATTTACTTAGCCCAAAGCCGCCGGGGTGATCATCTGCGCTTTAGCTGCTACATTAGCATGTTTTTTTTTTGTCTTTGTTGGTAAAGTTGCTTCATTTTGCTGCATGGTGCGATGGAAATGGTGGGCTTGCGGTTGACTGCTGGGGCCAGCATGAGGTTAGATGCTGAACAATGAATGCAGAATGAACTTGGGACAATCTCGCACAGAATCTAGCCCGCGGCTACCGTTTGCTGCCTCTTTGATGTAGGTGCGGATGTTGAATCCTGTTTAAAGTCAGCAATGCCACTCGCCTTGGGTATTGCGGTTTCAGGAATCAAGCTCTTAAGACTGGATGATCCCGCAATAACAACGAGGCTATTATTGATCGGCCACTTAGCCTAGGTCTTTAGAAGCAAAGTAGTGATAGAGAGGTCAAGTTTCTTTAATAGAAGAAATCTATAAAGGTTCACTGGCTCTCGACCATTAAATGTATTTCAGTAGCTGAATTATCAATGTACTCGGGTCGGGTGGGGAATTGTGAAAGAGTATTAAAGTTATCGACTCTTACTTCAGCTGCACTTCGTTTCTTTGCTGCCGTGCCATTCGATGTTTTCTTCTTTTGGGGACGAGCCGGCTTGATCTCGCCTTCGGCGAAGACATCGTCGGGTAAATCGCAGCTGCAGTCATGTTAGTAGGATGTTCCACCGGGGTAGAAGTCGCAACTATCTCCACCAGCTTACTTTCGAGTATGGATGATACTCAGGGCGTTGAGCTCGTTGTTGTATTTGTCCCAATTCGTGCAGATTCTCTTGAAATCGTCAACCTGCCATGACAGATCAAGTGATTTAGCACCTGGCAATGTCAGTAGATGGCGGAAGCTAGATCTTGTGACCCGGTGATGAGAGTCTATAGTTGATAATCCTTATCGTCGTAAAGAATCACAGGGCCTGGTATTAGGTCTCTGGGGATTGAGCTCACCTTCCTGTAGTTCTAAGCCGATATAGAACGTGGTTGTGTAAACTGTCGTCGTCTTTTCAGCCTGATCGCCGTTCGCTACATCTTCTTTGCCATTAGTAGTCTCTGTAGGGGCATCTTTCACCTGAAAGGCAAGGCTGCCACTCTTTGCCTTCTCAACCTCCTCATCTGAGCTGCACTTGTGAACTCGTTCAAATCCTTTGTTGAATGGATGAGCCAGAGCTATGGAATCATGTGCCTCAAGGTTGACGACCAGTAATCGAACTTTCGATTCCACCAGACCCGACCATATATTTTGTGCTTCCCTTGTAGTACTCGCCGAAATGACCGATAAATAGTATTTGTAGCCCTCAGTGAAGAATGTGTGTTTCGCAAATAAGTCTTTCCACTGGCCTTTTCCCATCATTATTTTATCTGTGATATTACCTCCACGCTTTAGTTCTCTGTGAATAATCTCCTTTGTAGATTTCGTAATATTATGGGTCGCGCACATTGATGGATAGGCAGGGGTGATGATAGGCATCAGGTGGAAGCTATCACTCTTGTATATCTAGAAAATTTTCAGCAGGTATGCACAATAGTTTTCAGGATTGACTTACTCGAGGATTCCACACCCGGACTTGCAGCGGTCCACTCTCGATCGGCTTAAGCAGAACTGGCATTGGCCACTGCCACTTCTCCATGATCCTGAAGAATTTCAGGATAACCGTCGAGCTCGTGGCCTTTGGATAGAGCTGACAGACACGAGCGACGAGCATAGCCCACGCTACACCACCGGGGAATCCCATGATGTTAGCGTATATCGCACGTCTTTGCGCCCAAAGCTTGATTCCGCGCAGAGCTGTTCGAAAGATAGCCTTCTGAGGTACCAATTCCAAGATCTCATCTGTTACGCGCGTACCATTCAAAGAACGTAGTTCAGTCTCATCTAAGCCACGCAAAAGTGCCGAATCCAGCAAGGTCAAGTTCCTGGGGACCTGAGCCTGGTCGAGCCTGGAAAAGATAAGATCAATGCTGATGCCAGAGTATTCGAACTTGATAATTGGAACAAAAGCATCTACAACAGGCGTGAGATCTTCGATCGCTCCAGCTGGCGCCATTTTGACAAGGAGGTCGGGAAAGTATTTGAAGTAGTCATCGCGAGAAACGTTTTTTGGTACCACAACCAAAGTATCAATATCTGAGCCCGGCCCAAATACCCCCAACCGAAAACTGCCATACGTGAAGATCTTTCCTCCGGCAGAACTGATAACGCTTTCGTTTTTGCCTTGCGCCCTGGTAACTTGTTTGACAAACTCTTCTGTTATGGCTTGAAGAGACTCTAATACGACTTGTCTATAAGTGAAACAGTTAGCATATTGAGCCGTTTTCAAAAACAGCATCGCCGTATCAATTTACTCTCTTGCGCATACCTCTTGTTTGTATCTGCGGTGCTCTCGTAGTTTCCCTGCCTCTTCAATTCTTCGATGAGAGCTCCGCTGGCTTCATTTTCTGCTTCCGTGGGAAGAGCGGTTGAAAGTGGAGCTGTAACACCCAAAGGCTTCGCACCTGTAGCGGCCATTGATACAGGCAATCCGCTGGACGCAGGACGTTAGGAAGACGACAGAGTGAGAGGTCGAGAAGGTAGATGTTGGCTGGGGGTTGTACATCGCTTACTTGCGCGCCTTGGGTAAGGGTACGATGTTGGCGCTAACGATTTGCTAGCGCGTACAGAAGTAATCACGTGCAAGCGCGGCGGGAACTCTTTTTAATACAAAAGAATTCTGCCGTATTTATTTTACTAGTCATTAAATTTAGTAGCAATCAACTATTCTAAAATCAGGAGTTAGGTTAATCTAAGTTACCTAGATATAGTGACTTACTCAAATTAAGGATGCTAACTCGGAATAATACTAGAGATAAATATTAAGGATCAGTTGCCAATCAATTCCATTGGGTTTTATAGAGTATTGCTGAGAGTTCCTGTACTGAAATTCAAAGTCATTGATTTACTTAAATTGACTTACCCCAGATCACGTCAGTTACCAACATCAAGGTTACCCAAACCGAGTGAGTTGCGGAGATTCCGGTCCAAAGTCGTGCCAATACAGGCTGTAAAGTCTGTAGCCCATGGCATGCATACTAGGCAGCTTGTCATGGCCTGTAAATTACCGCTTAAGTAGCCTGTACGGCTTATTCGTTTAGTGATCAAGCACTGTCCAGTAGTTACCCCTGGCCCAATCAGGAAACATGGCGGGATTTTCGCCTAGCCCTATAATATCCTTGTCTTTAGCGTATAGGCTTCTAAAAGCCCCTGTCATACTGTGGAGGACGCTGTAGCTACAGGTTTTATAACCTGTATTCGCACGACTTTTGACCGGAATCTCTAGGTGCACTCAAATTTAAGTGAGTTATCTAAATCAAAGTAAATTACTCAAATTCAAATTAAGCCAGTCACTTAAATCAAGTCACTTATCTGAATTAAATAGGATGCCTAGATCAAGTCAGTTACTATATTAAATGAGCTACCGCTCACTTGCTTGATGTGCACTTACCGCCTACAAAGCGGTGAGATATTAGCGCACAAGGCTGCACTTTCCTTCACAAGGCTGACTTCTTCCCTTTCCTACCAATCTAGCTACCTAGACAACAACAAATAATCCTCGCCTTTGTGGCTCTCAAGTAACTTGTACATAATCTCTCGCATAATTCAATTCTGAGTAATTCCTACTAATACCTTGCTTTATAGGCCCCGTTGTTAAAATGGGTGACCCAGCTCTATGGCAGCCAGTAGAGCTGACGGTCCAGCCAATGTTCTATACTACGACTGGCCTCGTATACCACGTTTCCGGATCCTTGGACCCTGAACATGAGGCAGCGAGAACAGAACAAAGAGCAGAGGAGGGCCTGGTGGACATAGGTGCAGTGAAACGCATCATGTACAAAATGCCGACCTCCCTGGCAGAGAGAAAAGAATACTTCGCTGCTTTGAAATCTTTTGAGTAAGCTTTACACTTTTCCGGTCTTGTATAATGTTGCTAATTAGACTTTAGGGAGTACGCAAAGAGAGAGAAAGTACGCAACTACAACCGAAGACGAAACTTCCATACCCTACCAATGGAACATTATGACCTTCTATCCCGTCCTCCAATCTCGTACTCGGATACGTTAGCCTTAATCGAGGAGTGTACTGAATCAAATGCAGTGTTAGCTAGGAGGATTGAGTCTTTTGGTCGAAAGCAAATCTCTACACTTGCACCACCCCTTGACTCACCAGATGAGTATGCATTGAGGAACTGGGTGTACCAGAGTGAAATTGGCGAGGATGTACTGAGTGCCAGTGCACGTGTTCTCAGCAATTTCTACAGGGACTGGTCTGCAGAAGGTGTATCGGAGCGAGATGCCTACAAAGATAGAGTCCTCAAAACTCTGGAAACCCTGAAAAAAGAAGTGAGAAGTAAGAATTCTTTAAGAAACCTCGATGTTCTCGTTCCTGGAAGTGGACTGGGACGCTTTCTCTACGAGCTTGCTAAGTCTGGATTCAACGGTGAGTGGTACGACCTCAGATCTTTGGAGCAAAGCTAATTCAGAATGTTAATAGCTCACGGCAGTGAAGTATGCTGGCTCTCTTCTATCGCATCCGCCTACATTCTCGGCTCCAACTTGGGGCGAAACAAGTACACAATATACCCCTGGATGGAGAAAAGCTCGAATCATAGGAGTCGCTTATCAGGGCAACTGCGTCCCATCAAAATACCTGATATGTCTGCACAATCAGAACTGGATCGCACTTCTGGGCAAATAACTCTGCGTACTTCAGATTTTTTGGATTACCACGATGCAGCCTTCAAAGATTCTTACGACGCTGTCGTTTCAATATTCTTTCTTGACACTAGTCCGAATGTTATCAGGTATCTCGAGATTATGAGCTACTGTTTACGACCTGGTGGTCTACTCATCAACTTCGGACCACTTTCGTGGCATTATGAGGGGGTTTCCCCAGATAAAGTTCCACCGCGTTATCTGGGGCAAGGTATTATCGAATTGACCAACGATGAAATCTTGCAAGTAGTACGAAAGCTTGGTTTTAAAATCATCAGATCAGAGCACGGTATACCATCAGGGTACAACACTCACCCTGAAAGCATGAACTTACACGGCTTTAATTGCAGCTTCTGGGTTGCCAAAAAGATCGACCCAACTGCAGCTCAAGACGGAGACGCAGAACGTGAAGCTGACCTAGACGCAGATCTAGACGAAGACTCGATCGTACCAGAACCCCCGGTCTAACGGGGCTTGAACAGAAATGTGATGACATTCACGGAAGTTACGCGTGATTGGCCTTAGATCTGGACCGTTTGAAGTTTTCTGTTTTGCAATCATGAAGTATGACTTAATGAAAGATCAACGATGCGCATGGTATTAGACAGCTGTATATAGTTAGTAGCTGGAATAGAATACATTTTGAGATGTGAGTAACGATTTGATTTGGGGAACTGGCTTATTTTGAGACGTGAGTAACCAAATTTCTTTGGATAACTGAGTTATTGGGCCGACTGACTTATCTAGGTAACTCACTTGATTTGCATAGCTTATTTAGGTAACTGATTTATTTAGGCAGCTGACTTAATTTAAATAACTTATTTATCTATCGCTGAAAACTACCCCATACGTTCATCTTCTGCGTTATATCTGACAGCCGCACTACCAATAAGTACACAAGCACCCCCGAAAATCTAAATTAGTAAACCACACCTAAGTACGCAGTAAAGCAGCTCAAAACCATAGCGTACTGCAACATCTTATCAAGCATTGGGTATACATACACCACAACACAATACAACAGAACACAACACAAATTAATAATCATACCCCTTAGGTTCTACAACTTTATAGATTTTTCTGCTTACAGGTTTCGAGAAGCTATACTGATTGGTATCTCTTTGTAAGAGGCTTTCGTTCTTTCGTTTCGTTCTTTTGTTTTTTTTGGGGTAGAAAGCTAGCTAAGCGAGGTATAAGTATAGGGCATTGCCTGTTCTCTCTCTTCTCTCTCTTCTCTCTCTTCTCTCCTTTTTTTTGGTCTGGTAAGGGGGTTCAGTTGAGAGGTTTTAGATGAAGGATGGAGGGATAGGATGGTGAGGAGGGGAGGTTCGGGGTGGTGATAGTTGTGCAGTTGTGGAGTGCTTTTATGGTGGTTTTCTATTGATATGTGTTGTGGTTTGGTATATAGTGTGGTGATTTTATTCCTTTGTGGATGGAAGTTGTACTTTGGGTAAGCGACTTGAATTTGAGTAGTTCAGTTTGTGTAATTGAGTTGGTTTGGGGTTTGGGTAACTCACTTGCTTTAGGTATCTTACTGCTTACCTAGTTCAACCATTTGATCTCAATCTTGTCAAAACAGACCAAAGTTTTTCAATAACAATCCTTATTTATCATGTCATCTTATTCTATCCATAAAGGCCACTATTAAATTTACAACTCCGTTATATATCGTATCAGACCCAAGACCAAGCGCCTCTATCACAACTTGGCCTTCTCCTCCTCAACAGCCCCCATACCAACCCTCCCCCAAACCTCCCCACCGTCAATAGTAACAACAGCCCCATTAACATGCGACGCAGCCCTACTACTCAGAAAGACCACAGTCCCCGCAATATCCTCCGGTTCACCCAACCTCCGACTCGGATTCTTCGCCGCAATAGCCTCAACCCCGCCACTTAACTCCATAAGCCCATTAGCCATCTTACTAGGAAAGAAACCTGGAGCAATAGCATTGACCAATATCCCTCTCGGTCCCAACTCCACAGCCAAATTCTTAGTTAGATGTATGACGGCAGCTTTGGAAGCACTATATCCGAACGTAGCTTGTTTACCCAAGGTACCGATTCCAATCCCTGCTACACTTGCTGTGATTATGACTCTGGATGGGTCTTGAATTGTGGCGTTCTTTTGGAGTAAGGGGGCGAAGAGTCGGATTGTGTTGAAGACGGATTTTACGTTTAAGTCCATTACTTTGGCGAAGGCGGAATCGGGGTGGGTGTCGAAGGATTCGCCCCATGTTGCTCCAGCATTGGCAAATAGGATATCGACGTGGGATGTTGTCTTTGATACCTCGGAGACGAGATGTTGTACTCCTTCGAATTTCGAGGAATCGGCTGGGACTGAGATTGCTTGTGCGCCTGGTTGGAGGTTCGGGAGGGCGTTGAGCGCTTTGCAGGCTTCGTCGCAAGCGGCTGCTTTGCGGGAGGTTATGTAGACTTTTGAGGCGCCTGCTTGGAGGAATCTGGGTGGGCGTTAGTTTGCTGTGACCATCAATGGATAGGTTAAGGCCACTGTACCCTGATGCAGCATGTAATCCCAATCCTCTACTTCCTCCAGTTACTACGACCACTTTCCCCTTGAGGGAGAAGATAGAGGGGAAATCTCGGAGTTGAGCTTCTGCCATTGTGTTTTCTCTTGATGTGGTTATTTGTGTTGTTGATAGTAGATGCTTGAAGGATGTTGTTGAATACTGAGCTGCTATCGAATTTATAATGTGCAATTGGTGGGAGAAAGGATGTCAGTCGTCGGAGCTTGCTTGATTACTTGTCGAGGAGTACCCCACAAAGAGAGCTTGAATAGCCGTCCGGAGTACCGAGGCATTTCTTCTCGAACCTTGGCACAGCCAAGGGGGGTAACAGTATCATAGCATCGATGGATGACGATAAGATTTCGAGGCTGGTAATTGTTTCTGCTGTGAAATTGTTTCCCATTGTGTATTTCATTATTGACATTTTCCAGTATGCTGCTCGGGGGGGAATCGGTGTTCCATGCAGTACTGTATGCAAGAAGTTAGCGTTGATCCTCTGTCGTCCGGCCAACACAATAATTTATTGTCAAGTTCCACGAGGCTATGTCCGAATGAACCTTGAAAGCACAACAGCGGAATATGATCTTTTCTTCGAGAATCTAGGTCTATATATGGTATCTGGTGTCTATCTACTGTCCTTCCAGCTTGGGCTTGAGAAGTTTCTCGGCGTCCGGCTTGCCCTTGACGGACTCGTCATAGTCCGGTCTTAGAATCTCAAAGGTTTCTGTCGTTCGTCCATAAGTGATACCGCCTAATCTGCTGACCGGCTTCAAGATCTGAAGCGTAGAAATTAGTACGAAATTTCCCTGTCGAAGCTGCCACAATAACGACTTACTTTAGGGTCAATGATATTCTTCTCATCATTAATAGCATCCTCCCGAACCCAAAACCTCGTCCCCTCAATGACAGCTAATACGCCGGTCTTCTTCCCAGGCGTAGCCTTACTCTCAAACTCCCTTGTGCTCTCCAACTTTCCCTCGACACTGAATACTGCTTCCTTGACCCGGCTACATTTAACAGTTGTAGAAGGTGCGGGAGTGAGTCCGCTAGTACTCCATTCACTGATTCCGTATGGCGCATTGATACTAGCCGAGTTGGCGGCTTCGATGAAGTGTTCGGAGATGATGTTAATTGTACATTCACCGGACTCACTGAGGTTCTTAAGGGAGTCCTTGGCGTTATCAAAACCTCCTGCATATCCAACAATAAAGAGCGGTGGATCATGGTTGATCATCTGAAAGTATGAAAATGGTGCCAGATTCGTACTGCTGCCATCCTTTGATCTCGTACTCAAGAAACCAATTGGTCTAGGAACAATAGCCGAGATCAACAGCTTGTAATTGTATGTAGCCGGCCTTCCTTCTTCGTATGGATCAATCTCGACATGGTCTTTCTTAAGGGATTCTCCGTTGTCGGTCGCGCCATCACCGAGTTTCCATGACGGATTAACGGTTTGCGTTGTCTTGACGTCTTTAAGTTCGAAAGGCGGGCGGCTGCTTTCAACCTTTTTGAAGTCGGGATGGGGATTGCGCTGTATTGCCTTCGTGCCAGTGTCAGTACTGGATATTCATTACCTCCATTGCTCATAGACCAAATCGGCCTACAATGGCAAGGTGGTAGAGCGTCTCCTTAAGACTGTCCAGCAGTAAATGACGCTGCTATCCTCACCTTTTCGGCATCCATGCGCGACTGGGTTGTCCCCGATTGAACCGACATCTTATGTATCGAACGTGAAGGAGAGGTGGCCAAGATTGGGAGGGTTTGTTTGCTGGAGAATAGGATTGTTTAGTTTTCAGAAGACATGGCGGGGTAGGTGAGGATCAAATTTGGTTCATTGAACTCACCGGAGGAGGCTGAGAGTATTGCTTGTTGACAATGATAAGTTCATATATGTTGTTTACTAGATACGGTGAGCTGCATACATATATACTCTGTATTTTCCACCACGAAAGAAGGCTCGAAGGCTCGAAGGCTCTGAACAGAAGAAAAGGACTCTTGAGAATTCAGATTAACAGCGGTGACATTCCGCGCTGATATCGGCAAAGCGGCGCTTACCCTCGCTTTCCAGCTCTGTCTCGGTAGGGGGTAGGGTTAAGTAGGTGCATTGTACTGTACTAAACCAATTACCTCTACCTATTATTGGCTATATATTAATCTAATGATGGAGAGAGCGCATTGTGCGAAACTACTGGTCCTACTCTCTTTGAAGGACCTTTACATGAAAACAAGATGTGGTCCCGCTGCTTTAATTTACAGTACTGTAACTGTAATTGGGTTTGGATCTGGGCAGCAGACCGTTGGTTATCTTATCTTGTGTGCGGGGTTTCCGACGAGCAAAAGGAGGAGGAGGGGTTGAGATGTTAACAACGACGACGACGACGACGACGACGACAAGTAAAGAACATTTAAATTTGAAGGAAATCCAATTTAGTTCCCTCAATTCTCAAACTCTTTGATTTCTAATTCTCGTGAAGCTCGTGGGCCACTTTTCAGTTGTATTGTTAAGCAACTCATGCAAGTCAACCTAACAGCCTCAGGTTGATATCCTTTTCTGTACTATATAAAAGAATTCGAAATTTCCAGGAGGAAGAGGATCATCTTTGTCTCAGAGCATCCCTTATTCACATCTAATTTACAATCATCGCTTTTCAAAATGGCTGGAGTCGAACCTTTCAACCTTGCCGATTTACAATCATCACTTTTGGAATTGGCTGGAGTCGAAACTTTCAACCTTGGAGATTGGAAGTTGCAGTCTGGACAGACGATTCCGGATGCGAAGATTGCTTATAAGACTTTCGGTGATAAGTCTTCTCCTGCTATCATCTATCCTTCATGGTATTCTGGCTGTGCGTATATTACGACTCCTAGATTCTGACTTATTTTGCTAATTGCATCAAGTAATCGCCGACAATGAATGGCTCATTGGAGAAGACAAAGTATGTTAGCCCAAGCGAGGGATATATAGGAATAAGCTAACCCCTACAGGCATTGAACCCGAAGAAGTACTTCATTATCATTACCGCCTTGTTTGGCAATGGTCAATCAACCTCGCCATCCAACGTAAGTTAGAAAGGAGTCCAACCTAAACCAGGATTGACGTAGTAATAGTCCAATATCCGACCATTCCCAAAGTGCACATTCTACGATAATGTCCAAGCACAACATAAACTCGTTACCGAACATCTCGGCATTACGCATGCCCGAGCAGTTCTCGGATGGAGTATGGGAGCCGGCCAAACTTATCAATGGGGTATTTCACTCTCTCTTTTCCAAAAACCCCAAATACCAATGCCCAACTAACACTTCATAGCAACCAGTTTCCCGGATTTCATGGACATAGCCGTCCCCTTCTGCGGTGCAGCAAAAACCTCCCTCCACAATCAAGTCTTCCTCGAAGGAGTCAAATCTGCTCTCCTCGCCGCCAAAAAGCATAGTTCTGCCGGCTCCTGTGCCGATGGAATCCTGCCCAAAGGCGAAGAATTCCGTACCTGGACCGCTGAAGAAAAAGAGGTTGGGTTAAAGGCTTTTGGTAGAGTATATGCTGGGTGGGGTTTCAGTCAAGCTTTCTATCGTGAGAAGCTTTTTGAGAGTTATCTTGGATTTAAGGACCTCGAGGATTTTATGGTTAATTTCTGGGAAAAGTGGGCTCTTAGTAAAGGTATGTAATCAATCTACTTCTGAGGCAATAGAGAGTACTGACTTTTTGTTTTTGGTAGATCCAGAGAACTTGTTGGTCATGTTATATACGTGGCAATCAGGAGATTGTTCAAAACAAGAACCATACAACGGAGATTTCAAAGCCTCAATGCAAGCTATTAAAGCAAAGACTCTCGTCTTACCTGGACAAACAGATCTTTATTTCC
>JAJONI010000159.1:6608-36131 GCA_022190145.1 Pezicula rhizophila
GCAATAAAAAGTCAAATGGTATGATCTGCCCGTTACAGCTCTGCGAACCTCTCTGACTTTGGTAGACTTTGGCCTCGATTGCAAACTCGAGGCGAGTGAACTTTGGAACGGAATGGTGGACGACATTGGAACCTCAGGATGATGTTATCCGGGTCGTCAATGAGCTCAATCTTCGCGTAGCCGACTTGAGAGCAGATTGTGACTCGGCCATTTCTATGATGCCTCGTACACCTGCCAACATAGAGATGGTTAAGAGGCTCTGCAGGGAAGCAGAAGCGTTAGAGCAAGAATTTTCTGCGTGGTTTGAGTCCCTCCCACCACATTGGCGTCCGAGCCCTGTGTCATGGGTTGATGCTATCCCAGAAGGCAAGCTTTCGACATCAGTATGCCATCCAGGGCGAATTGATATTTTTGGCGACCTCTACCTGGGTAGTCGGTATATTATCGCGCTCTCGTCTCGGTTGTTTGTGTCGGCAACGATTCTTCGGTGTGCTGCATGGCTATGTTCACCGGTGGACTACCGCATCACGCCCGAATATACGGTAGCTGCACGCTCTTGTAGTCAAATCGTTGAGGATATCGTTGCTAGCGTTCCCTACTTTTTCGGTTGGAAACCTGACATAGATATCGGGCCTTCAAAATCCCACTTTGTCTGCGGCGATGACCACTTCCATACTGCTAAAGGGCTGTCTGGCTTCTTTTCTCTATGGCCAATCTTCTCTGCAGCAACTTCGGATTTCTGCACAGACACCCAACGCATTTGGTTAAGAGGCAGGATGGTGTTCATCGCAGAGTCTTTGGGTATCAGCCAAGCTGCACTTTTGCTACAGGTAAGAGAAATCCACCCTCCAGGTTGATTTGCCCTCTTGTTAATCATTTTAGGCCGAACAACTGAGATATCCTTCAATGTTCATCTACAGAGACGCTATGAATCTCCCTCCGTCGAATTGCAAGGTTCCGCAAGCGCCACAATCGCTCCCTTCAAGTCCAGCAAGCTTCCCGGCATCTCCTGAATCTTGTCACTCTACCGTTGGTGTTGACCCCAACACTGTTGAAGAGTCTGATTGGTATCTCAAACTTAGTGAGGCACGTATGGTACAAGCTCGATATTCGATCGATGTTAGCCCGGCTCCGGCTCCGGCTTCGTCACACAAATTTGCTGAGTTCATAGCGGTTTAGAGGTTTAAAAATAGTTACTTTTAGTTAAGAATTGGGGGAGGTTCTTTGCGTCTGGAGTTTTCTTCTTGTTCAGGGGCAAGGGTCTGGTCACCCTTCGGTCTATTACAAAGGCATGATTTATGAGAATGCTTGTAAAATAATACAGATACCAGAGTCCGACACTTGGAACAAACCTAGTGTCAACAGTACAAATCAACACATCTACCAACTACTAGAGAAGCTGTGGCCCGAAAACTTTCCTTATATCCGATTATTACGTGTCCTCAAGCAAGCTACCGAAGGTAACGTTCTCTACGAGGCGAGAAAACGAGATCCGAAGTCCTCTTGGACATGTAATGGACTGCAACACGATGCAGGACAATGCAAACAACGAGAGGGTAACTCGAGGCGAAACAAAAGACTGACTTGCAGACAACCTTCAGCCCTACAACCAATCCCAACACCAGATCAAGACCGAGATGATTTTCACTTTTATTGCAAGATCAAAGACAAGAGAACTTGGTACCGGTATGAACCCGAAAACTGTTCGAAGATCCCAAACATGGGAAGAAAAAGAGCTGAAAAGTCAAAAAATATTCTAAGGCGTGGCGGCGATCGATCAAAGGTGGTGGTGACATGCCCCAGATGTCACCACTTCACGTACTGTATGTATGTAGCTTATCATCATCATCATCAATCATGCAGCCCCACATGTATTGTATTTCTGCAGCAGCAGCTATAGGTAGGTCGGGTACTCCGTACTGGAGGAGTATGCATACCTTATTTACGTCGTAAAATATGACTATCATTACATGAACATGAACATCATGAACATCATGAACATGACTGATTTGATACAAAAAATATGATTGTGGTTATGATTTGTGATTATGATATGATATGATATGATGTCAGGTAGGAGGATAAGACAGACAGACGTACGTACAGTACGTACAGTACTGTACTGTATTCTGAGCAGCATGCGGCGGGCATGCATGCGGGAGACGCTGAACTCCGGATGCCGGATGGACGGCAAACGGTGGAGCTAGGTAGGTAGGCTATGGAGGTAGGTATGTGGTAGGAACCTGAGAACCTACGAACCTACGAACCTAAGAACCTCAGATCTGGAGGATCTGGGTGGCGGGAGGAGGGGGATCTAGGGGGATCTAAATTTTATTTTAAATTTTATTTTATTTTTTATTTTTTAAATTTTATTTTTTGATGCATGTTTTGGGATCTATTTTCATGCTCGTCGTATGTTAGTTAACTAACGATGTGGGGTTTTTTTTTCGTTGTGGGATTGAAAAAGCATCATGAGTGAGTAAGTGCGCCTGGAAGAAACCTGGTTTTTTTTGTGCAAGCGCCGTTTGGGATGTGAGGGAGGACTGTTTGTAGGGCGATGCAGGATTCGGGGTTGATAGGTTGTGGGAAGGATTATGTGTGCATGTGTGTACAGTATGAATCGGGCGGCGGAAGACGGGACGGGAGGCGGGAGAATAGTTGAAGCGAGGATGGAAGGATGTCGGGGAATTGGAGGGATTCGGTAGGGAGGGAGGTAGGTATGTGTGTGTGTTTGTAATATGCTTGTTTACTGAACTTTACTACTGTGGCTTTTTTTCGTACTTGTACAGTAAGTAAGATCTTGGATGGATATGCATATATACGTGCATGAACAAAAACATGCGACACGAGGTTTCTGTAGTACGAGATTATGATGTGATTTATAATACAAAGTTCGGACAAGGAGCTGAAGTCATGTCGTTAGCATGACGAGCAAGTACCAAAATGTTACTTGTATTTTTTCTTTTTTTTCTTTTTTCTTGCTTATTTCTGTGTCTTTGGTGGTTTGTGGAGAATCGTGGGGTCCGTGGACATGGAGATGGGGCATTAGAACGGTTGTAACGGATCTACAGTAACTAACGGTCGGCTGGTTGGTTTGTGAGAGATGAGAAAGTTGCTGAGTGGGGATTTGTAAATGCGGGTTTGTGGAATGCATGATGCCGATTGCATTGGATGGTGAGTTTGTGAAATGCGAGATGTGAGATGTAAGATGTAAGATGTGAGATGTGATATACGACATGCGAGAGGGCAGAACGTGAAATGCAAATATAGGACGGTATTTTCTTGGCGGTACGAATGGAATCGACGGGGAACTTCTGTACCTACCTCCGTACCAATGCCGTGAACTGATGAAGGCATTGAAAGGAGAAGTTCTGTCGTTGGTCCGTTTGGTGGTTCGCGTATCTTTGTGCTACAGAATATTCGATGACATGGTCTGGGCTGCTCGCTTGTGGGTGACTAAAGACACGATGGATACGGTGGATACGAATACACGAGCATATGGATTTTAGAGTCTTGATGTCAAGACGAAAAAGAACTTATTGTTGTTGTGATGTACTGTACAGTAGTTAGATTGATCGGTAGTGGATTACTTGGATGGAGAAAAACATGCACTAGGTGGGTTTAAGGTTTGATATCACGGGATATGAAGGCCTTCGTACGAAATACTCTATGTAAGACTCGTACGAGTACACACAGATGCCTAGATCTTTCTATTCTCTCTACCTAAAGCTATTGGTAGAAGATATACGGCAGATATGACAACGCATTAGGAATCAGATCATTATCCTGACAGAAAATGTTGAAGAATGTATAATACAAATGTTAAGCTTACATTTCTGTCATTGCACGTCTCGAGAGTCGGGCTTGAATTAACTTGAAAGTCGGTGGCTTATGTGGCAATAGTCCACTGACTATTGAACGGCATGCCACGAACGAAGGTATGAAAAATAGCCTGAGACAAGTTATTAAACCAGACCAACGGACTAGGAAGAAATGACAGGTTTGACAGGTGTAAGAGGGTAGAGACGGGGCTTTACTACTGAATGATATCGAGGCCTCCAAATGCCTTCTAAGTTGGCTAACTTGAAAATCAAAGTATAATCACTCTTTACTCTTGTTAGTTAGTATCCTCACAGGTTCCAAATCTTTAGTAGACAAATAAAGCCAAGTTTGTTTCTAGGTCCCAAGCATCAAACCCCCCCGTAGGCCCAAAAATAAAACGCCCAAACCGAGCAATATATGTAAGTATCAAGAGACGCGCAGTGGTGCGGAATAAGCACTCAAGCAGTGATACTAAACGAGATACTCAATAAGAAGTTGTTCCGCTCGGTCTATATCCTCAATAAGGTAAAAAGTAGTCAGTAAGTAAACAAGTCAAGAAAAGCGCAGATGCTAAACACATCCAAATCTGTACAAATCTCCGTTGTAAGCACAGTACGTAAAGATTCTGTATCATCCAAGACAATAAAACGTATCGGCTAATCAATCAATAAATCATACTCTGTACTCTAAACAGTAGATGAACCAACCCCGTAACCCCGTACTAACGGTAAAACCCTCAGGACCCTCCCTCCTTAGTCCAGATGGAACCGGGAACCGTTCATGACCATCTCAATCTTAGACCCCTTGGCTCGAAAGCGGGAAGTGAGGAAGTCACTAGAATATTAATAAGTACAGTGGCACAGACATAATTTTCATTTTAGCAACGCTACGGAGTAATTCTTCGCGAGGGAGATTACATATTGTTTGAAGAGACGAGGCCACGAGGTCAGATCACGACTTGGAAACTTGCTAACGATACGAGGATGCAAGAGGCCAAAATAAATAAATAAATAAATAAAAACAAAAGCTATTGTTTAAATAGATATCAGGTCGGCGACCTGCATTGTCACTCGCGGAAACGAACGGAACCCGCACCCCCCGAAGATTTAGCTAGCTAGCTGCTGCACATTTATTCCCTCAAAAGCTGTAACTTTACTATAACTAGGAGCAGGAGATAATGTGGCATGCTTTAGCACCACCACTATTGTCACAGCTTGTACTTGGCGGAGATAAGGGTATTCATTGCGGTGTTTAGAAATAGTAGATGTGCTAGCTATTTAAGCGACGGCAGGAGGTGGTACGGTGCGTGATAGTTTCTGACAATTTTAGATGATTTATCTTAGGTACTGAAACCCGCTTAGAATTGTAGGTAGGTCCCGCAATGGATATCTTTAGGTACATACTACAGTATAAACTACGGGGGAAAGGTCCGATAAGGGGAAATGATGTTAGTGGATGGGACGTCTGCTACTGTGTATTTAGCTACTTTACTTGGTTTTTGGATTCTAAAGATAAGGGAAACACTTCACCGCTTGATAAATCGGTAGGACCTCATTTGCGGTATTTGATACGCAGAGATAGGTACTGCAAGACGTAAGATCTGTACTTGTACGACTTGTACGTATGTTTTTAGTGCGAAATGAAGCCAGGTACGAAGAATGTAAATCTTATTACTGCTGCATTATAATATACCTCAGCGATTTCAATATAGGAAGGGAAAGCATTTTAGTAAGCGAGCTAGTAAAAGATCTTGAGGGGCGTAGGATGAAGGTCCCAGTCATTTTCAACCATCCACGTCCAGGATTAAATGCCTTAGCTTAGCTTCCAAGAAACCCGCAAACTAAAGAACGACTAAAGAAAAACAAAAATCAGAATCAACTCCCAAGAAAGGTAACAATTAAAAACATATCTCTCAAAGTCAGGTCAGGCATAGCCAAAACAAATCAGGCACCCGTATATGCAAGCCACTCGACATCCAAGCAAAAATCAGCCCCCACGGTCACGACAATCCGTCAGTCATAGCACGAACTCACGATCCCCCTTCCAAACAAAACATCATTCCCACTTTTCCCCACCAGATCGACCAGCAAGGCACAGCACACAGGGCCCAAGAACCATGAACTCAGAAAATCAGTGAGAGAGAACCCAGAAAAGCCACGCGCCCAACGCCCGTCAGCCGTCACCCCGTCAAGAAGTTTAAAGCATCAAAGCACCAAAGCACGCGACACGGGAACCGGGACGCTTTGAAGCCGTTCCTTCGGTGCCTCGCGTTGTCCCTGGTACCTAACCCCTTACCCATAAGTACAATTACTGTAAGTACCAGGGCCGGCCGCGGAGTCGCCAGGGGCAAGTGAGGTACCACCCTGTACACTCACGTAGTTTAACAGATAGACTAAGGTAGTTAGTCGTTAGTTCCTGGACTAACAAAAGAGCGTATTCCCAAAATGCGATGTGCACGTTGCGGTTCGCGGGTTCGTGGCTTGTATACTTGGTAGGTACCGTAGTCTATCGTTCTTGGCCTAAGGTTCACACGTTCGAGGTAACTTACTTACTAAGGTAAGTATAAGCTCGGAGCCTTCTGCTAATAATACGCCAACATCGCAGGCGTTTGCGAACGTGCAACTTTACTTATTGTGTGGCACCTACTACTACCACTAGTGGAGTGTAGGCGGTGTGTGTATGTATCAATCAATCAATCCCTCTACCACCTCCGTATTTTTATTATTTTTATTATGTAAGCCAACTCGCTTAGGTAGGTACGAAAGGGGGTTGGAATAAATGATGCACCACCCCCTGTACTCGCTTAAGGGCCTTCAGCGTCTCTATGGTGCGCAGCTCTAATCATGTAGTGCTGAAAGTGCGTAAATAAAGGCACGCTGGACCAGGGGGTGGTGCATCATTTATTCCAACCCCCTTTCGTACCTGAACTCAAGCGCCCGGACAGCTAACGACACGGTACTACCCCTAGTACCGTAAGTACCGTACTAACCCCCAGACTACTGTGACAGTGCGGTGATTTCTACAAGCGCGCGGGAGAGCTAACTTAACCACCCGCGGTAAGGTACAGTACCGTAATAAAGTATGTAAGACGGCGAGCGGGATGGTAGTGCTCTTTTTTGTTTTAAGCTTAATCTTGTCCACCCTTGTACTGTACTGTACGTAGCCACCACGCCTTGGGGTGCTATTGGATTGTTTCCGTAAGTACACTACACTACTGTACCAGTACAGTGCAGTGCGGAGGGTACCCTAAGCCCAAGACTAGGGGTAAAATATGCAACACGACTTGCAATACGAACAACACCACACTATGACTGCCGCCCACATCTACGCTATGTACCTTCGTATCTGTGGTCGAGCTCATTAATTCTGCTCATTATATGAGCAAATATGCTTTCGTACTGTTTTAGGTCTCGAATTCCCGTGATGAGTCAATGATTTCTCAAGTCTAGTTAGGATGCTTGGAGATCTTTACTCGTAGAGGGAAAACCTGCTGGCTGTGCAGTGAATACGAAAGAACGTGCAAAATGATGGTCAGATCGTCACACTGCGGCATTTTCGTGCACTGTAGAGGAACAATTTGATATCCATTTGAACTAAACTGTATAAGAAAAAAAAGAGAAGATTAAAAAAAAGGACTGAAATAAAAATTAAAAAATGAAAAATGCCTGGCAAACTATGCTTCTAAATCGCTTTCCGCTTTGAGAATAGAAACCTCCAAATTGATACGTTACACAAGCAAGAAAACTCGTAAACATGAAAATGACAGGCGCAACTTTCCAATCATCTCCAACATAAAACACTATTCTAAGATTGCTATTACAAAAGAAAATGACATAAATGATCGCTAAAAACAAAATACAGAGGGCGCCGGCACCACTAATTAACATCTTGCATACTTGGAAACAGGAGGGAGGCTAGAGTTCAAGCGCTTCCTTGATCTTTGCTGCGACATCTGCAGTCTGCGAGTTAATTAGCTAGCTGTAAAAAGTTAGGTGGATAGGTTACTACTCACGATTGGGTCTCGCATCATGGTGAAGTGGTTACCACGGACACTGGTGCACCTGATGTTGTCCCCGCCCACCAAATTCTCCCAGCCATTTGAGCCCAGGAGATCATGTCTATCGTGGCACAGCCAGTGCATGGAGTTTGGCATTGGCACACTGGGATCCCACTCAGGCTGTGGGTCCGTTGGCTTTACGACGCCGTCAAGTGCCCAGATTGCTGTAGTCTTGGGCATCCCTTTGAAGTTGGTAGTTGGCTTGAGGGCTTCGGAATAGTTGGTCAATTCTCGGACAGCAGCTGCGAAGTGAGGAAGCAGCCACTTTGGAGTCTTGCTTGGGTCTCCTGTGCCAAGGAGACCTATTTGATTACAGTAGCGATGGAAGGATGGTGGAAGTGCTGCTAGCTCGATTGGACATGGCGAGTCAAGCAAGACAAGTTTGTCGACAACAAGTCCCTTGGCAATCATCTGTTTGGTCATTTCAAAGGCCAAAACACCACCTGCAGACCAACCTGCGAGCAGATATGGTCCTTTGGGTTGTCTACGTAAGATCTCGGCCATGTAGATTTGAGTGACACCTTCTACACCGATTATGAATGACTCTGTAAAAGTTGTTAATGTGCTGTGATGGATACTTTAGTTTCCGGGATCTTACCTGGATCCTTCATGAAAGGACAGTTGAGTCCGAAGACACAAAGAGATGGGTCAATATCAGGAAGAGTGGTGTATGATGTGGCAGAGCCGGAGCCATCAGGGAGGAGGAACAGCGTTTGTGTTGCTGTTCGTGGGTTTCCTTGGAGAAGGATAGACTGAGCTGGTGGGTACGAAGAAAGAGAAATCTGCTTCACGTTCGAGATAGACTTCATGCTTGGGACACTCTTAACACTCTTGATACTGGCAGCACGAGATCTGGCTGGGGTCGAAAGCTTTGTGACAGCGCGGGATTGAGGCTTTGGCTTTGAGGCCCGCAGTCCGAGAGACATCTCGATCTTTTCTACGCAGGTATTCTCTACCAAGAGATCAGAGTGTAAGGTTAAGCCTGTCTTCTCTCGCAAGGCTCCTAGAATGCTCAAGCTCATCAACGAATCCATGCCCATGGTGGCAAGATCGGTGTTGTCAGAAATCTCATCCAACGAAACACCCATTTCAGTCGCAATGGTTGATCGGATAAGCTGTTGGAGTACTGCATTTGGTGTAGCATCAACCTCTTCCTCTATACCAATAGGCTCAACAAGTTCAAAGTTATCCTCTGAATCTTCTTCTGAATCTGAGTGACTTGAGACCATGTCTGGCGTAGAGAGTCCTGAGTTATCCGCAGTCTCGAATTGGGCCATGTATGTCTTGAGCTCACCGACGGTTGGCACATCGTTGAAAACTGTGCTGGAGAAGTTAATCTCGAGATCCTCACGGAATCTACCCGAAATACTGAGCGCCATGAGCGAATCAACTCCCATATCAGCAAAGTTGATGGAGTCAGAAAGCTCAGAGAGATCGCATCCTAGTTCATTGGCGATAATGTCTAGAGCTTGTGAGGTGACTTGGAGTGACGGCTTCGACGGGAGGGACTTTGTGACAAGTCTTAGGTCTTTGGTTGTAGATTGAGTTTTGCGAGTTGAAAAGTTTTGCGAGACCGCCTGTTTTGGTTGGCGGGCCATAGGTGATGGAGTGCCTGCAGTCTTTGTCGATCGGGTAGACTTCGCAGGAGAAAGAAGTGTATCGAGCAGAGCCTTTGGAACGCACTGGAACTTCAAGCCTCCCACAACACCGATTATCTCATCACCTTCAAAGACGTATACATCACCGGCAACCATTTTGCCTGCTCCAGGTACTGGCTGCATCTTCACATATGATCTGTATCGCTTCTCGGCGTCAAGCTTCTTTGCAAAGCGCATGGTTTCCCATCCATGAGAAATGTAGACTTGCTTCTTAGAATCGACGGCATCGTTGGCATTCATGATGAAGCCAGAAATGTGGCAAGCACTGTCAATGAGATATGGGCTCATAAAGAATTCTCCATCCTTGCTGGTTGATTGGAAGACCACACGGGCAGTGGCTTCGAGACCCTCGCTGTTGAGAGTGACCTCCTCCATACCACGATACTTGTTGTCGTATTGCACAAGAGAAGAAAATAGTTTGTAAGCCATTCCTCTTCCAATGCGATGAGAGCCCTCTTGGACTTGGAGAGAATCGATACGACCCTGTACAAGGAACTTGCGACGCTCCCATTCACTTGACCAGGCAGAAGAGTCTTCAAACATGACTACACACTGGGCCTGCTCTACATAAGTCTTTCCGTCAGGAAGCAAGCTTCGGTATGTGACAGCTGCTCGTCGATGAGCTAGGTCAACCTTTGCTTCAATTTGTAGAATCTGACTTTTGTTGTTACCACCGAGGTTAAGAACAAGTGGCTTGTGAGTCTCCATCTGACAAACATTCATGGCAATATCAGTAGAGTCAGGTTTGGCTGATCTCCAGGCATAATCGCAAACGGTCAAGGCCATGTCTGCGTAGATTGAAGATGGCATGAGCCCAACTCCGTTGACCAGATGGCCCTCAACAGCTGCACGAAGAAGTGGGTGAGCGAGGTCAGACTCGCCGATAACAAGGGCGGAATGAGCGGTGATTGTCTGCTGCACAATCTTCTGGATTGCAGTTGTAGAAAAGGCAGGTGCAGCTGGAGCGCCCTCAACAGCAGCTGGTTTCTCACCCTTGTTGAGACACCAATTACCCTTGTAGTCGATCCAGTAGACCTTCTCATCATATGAGTATAATGGGACAGGGAGAACCTCGTGAGCATCGTTGAAGTTGAAATGATACTCGGACCAATTGACATCTAGACCTGCGTGGTAGAGAATAGCCAGACTCTTGGCCACTGATTTCCACGCGTCATCGTTGCGGTTCAAGGTTGGGGCAGCTGTGACCTCTTTGCCGAGAGTTGCTTTGATCATGTTTGAGCAGACGGGATGTGGTCCACACTCAAGCCAGACGGTTTTTTCATCAATCAAAGAACTTTCCAGCCCAGTATTCAATCCACCAAGGAAGTCCACGGCCTCTCTGCAGTGGCGTGCCAAATATTCAGCCCCGAAAACACCGGCATCTTTTACAACCTTGCCCAGAAGAGGTGAGATAACTGGGATGCTTGGGGCGTGGAAGACCGTAGAGCTGGAAACTTCGGTGAATGCCTCTAGGATGGGATCGACTTGGGAGCTGTGGAAGGCGTATGGAACATTTAGTTGGGTATTCTTGAAGCCGTTGCTGGTCAAGGTTTGTTTAAGGCCAGCGACCTGGTCAACAGTTCCTGAAAATACCATTTCTTCGGGGCCATTGACACAAGCGGTTTCGATATCTGAATTCGCGACCAAGTGTTCAACGCTGCTGTAGTCAGCCTTAACGGCCAGCATTCCATGACTACCTGCAGTGCATTTAGAAACCAAAAGTTGAGCCCGCTCGCCAACAAGGCGGAGTGTGTCAACAGTTGACAAAACGCCAGCGACTCGTAGAGCGGCATATTCGCCCAAAGAGTGGCCAACAACAGCAGAAGGAACAATTCCCCAAGATTTCCATAGTTGTGCAAGAGCAATCTCGACACTGACAATGGCGAGCTGTGTCATGACTGGGGTAGCAGTCGCAAGATCAGTGATACTACCATCGATTAACCCAATAAAGGATGGGAACTTGTGGCTTCGAGCTATATGATCACAGTCTTCAATGTCGCGACGAAACTGCTTAGAACTCTGGAAGAGGCTTTTGCCCATGCCAAGGTAGTGGGAACCTTGTCCTGTGAACGCAAAGGCAACTCGTGGCTTAGTGCTGGAGACAGGGATACGAGGAGCGTCAGTCAAAGAACCGAGGGTTCGCTCAACTTCCGAAAGGTCCTTAGCCTCGATGGCAACTCGGTACTGATAATGATATCTTCTGGCAGTGGTTGTGTAAGCAAGACTTGGCAGGCTTGTGGATGGGTTCTGTTTAATCCAAGACAGAAGTTTCTGAGCATTCTGCTTGAACGACCACAAGGACTTTGCGGTCACAACAACGATGTGTGAAGAGCGAGAGTCTGCTGTTAAGGAAACTTGTCGTATCGGCGCATCTTCAAGAAGAGTTGCTGTGTTACCACCAGCAGCACTGAAATTATTCATAAAGATGTATCGTGGTCCTTCTGCTGGTCGAAGGAAAGGAGTTGGCTTGAATGCAATGTTAAGCTGTCTCTCCTTGAGATTAGGAGCAAAGTTATGATTGAGCTTAGTTTTGACTCCAGCATGTGGGGGAATCATGTTCTTCTGGAACATCATCAACAACTTGACCAAAGCCGTTGCTCCAGATACTGCTTCTCCGTGTCCAACATTGGCCTTGACCGAACCCACGAATAGAGGCTGATCAGAGCGACGTTTGAGTTGGTTGTTAGGAGCGAAAATGTTTGAGACCGATTCCATTTCAACACCATCGCCAGCCTGCGTGCCAGTGCCGTGCATCTCAACATACTTGACTTCGCGGACATCCACGTTCGCCTCATCCATGACTTTCTGGAACAAGAACTCTTGAGCACCAACGTGAGGATGAGTAATAGAGACCGCTTCGGCGCTGTGATTGGTAGCAATTCCAGCAATTATGCCAAGGATGGGATCTTTGTCTGTAATAGCATCGTCGAGTCGCTTCATGATAAGAGTGACTACACCGTCACCTCTGCAGTATCCGTCGGCGGTGTCGTCATATGTCTTACAGGATCCTGTCTTAGACAAGAATTGACCTTTTGAAAGACCCGAGAAAATATCTGGATTTGTCATGACGTTCATGCCTCCGGTAAAGACGGTGTCGCAATCACCGGCGCGAAGAGACGTGCAAGCAAGCTGAATTGCCGCCATACTACTTGAGCATGCAGTGTCAACACTAAAGCTGGGCCCACTGAATCCAAAGTGGTAATTGATGCGGCCTGGTCCGAATGCGCGAACGCCACCAGTAATGAAATAGGTATCGATGTCTTGTGCAGCATTGATTTCTCTCCAGTCATCACTGGTTTGTCCGTAGAATGTACCAACACGGTGTGCTTGTGTGGATGGAGTGCGATCTCTCACGAATCCCGACATCTCCATGGCTTCGTAGGCAGTCCCAATCGCTAGACGTTGCATGGGATCAGTTTGCGTAGCCTCACGAGGAGACATGTTGAAAAATCGAGGGTCAAACAATCCAGGCTTCTCAATGAAGCATCCATATGGAGTATGACTCTTGTTCTTGCCCTTCCCGCTCGCGTCGGTATGGGCCTGGGCGTCAAATCGATCGCCAGGAACCTCACGATGAACATCGAGACCCTGCTCAAGTAATTTCCAAAATGCTTCGTGATCTGCAGCGTTGGGGAATCGTCCAGCCATACCCACAATCGCAATCTTGGATTCGGCCATTGTGCCAACGGAAGCAGTTGGCACGTGATTTTGAGATATCCAGGAGACGTAATCTTCCATCGACAGCTTCATGCCTCCGCCAACTTTGAGAGCCGAGACGAGGCTGTTGGCCAAGGCAGTAGGGCCCATGGCGAGAACTCGAGCACTACTTTGAGACGCAGATCGCACATCTTTGACGCAAAGCTTAACGAGTTGGTCCCATTTCACTTGTTGAGTCAAAATTTCCAGAATGGAGCTTCGGAACAATTCGAGCGTCGATGTTCCAGGCTTGGGTGGAGAAAGCGAGCTGGTCACTGGGTGAACTTGGGTGTAGCGATTGAGGTGAGCGATGATGTCCTCGTTTAATATTTTCTCGACATCTGATGAATCGTATAGATGTGATGCATGATATGGGCCTCTGATCGGAATCTCTTTATATTGAAGGATCTTGAAGGTTGATGATGTGTTGAAGAGTTGAGATCTCACAGAGGGTGGACCACTAATGGTCACAGACATTGTACCAATAGCACTGATGTATAGTTGGTTGGAGGTGGCGAGTGCCTGATTTCATTAGTTCAATCGACCTTTCTCAATTGAGCGGGCAACTCACATGCGCCTTATTGAACTCGGTAAGTGCAACTTGGGCATCTTCGGCACCAATGCCCGTGACAATGGATGACCAAGTCTGCCGCCGATCTGCGATGGGTTCCAATTGATTTCCAACTGCATTTACTCTGGCACCAAGTCTGAAAGAGATCCGCACTGTCTGGACCGCCAGAGGAATGAGGGCTGTGAGAGATTTGCAGGATGCAACTGCAGATGCCGCAAGAAGTCCAGTGCAAACTCCAAGAATCTGTGTGGTTGATAGTTCCAGGTAAGCCAGTGGTTGCTCCTCAAAGAATCTGTAGCATCTGGTTAGCAAACACGCAGCAAAAGCGCCTTGAGCCAAGGATCATACCCAATGAAGTGTGTCAGTTGCGCCAGGCAGGTGATCGCACTCTCTGCAGCGAGACTGGGGAGTTCCGCATTGTAGTATCGTTCCGCGAATTCGGCGACATTCGAAAATGCTGGAATCTGTCGTCGAGAACTGGCAGGGAGTGCAAGCAGTTCTTCCTGTAGTGCAACATGAGCCTGCTCGAGGAATGCCGACAAGAGTGGAAGGCCCTTTCGACGTAAGGCTTTCCTCAGGAAAGACTGGCAGTCTACCGTCTGGTCACCGAATAAGACGACGTCCATCTTGAACAGTCCTCTTCACTGAGTTGATCAGTATACTTCGCTGAGTTGATCAGTGTTCTACTGAGTCAATATCTTGCGGGTCAAAGAGTCTGTCTCTTTCACAGAGCGAGTGACATATGTTGAAAGTATAAAAGATGCTCGGATGAAGAGAAGGGATGCGGACTGTCTTATTAAAGTATGAAAAGGCAAGGGGCTTTTCATCATCATATAAATGATTTCGTAAACACGTGCATATCGTAAAGCCTCGTCGCCGGCTACGGGTCGAGGTGGTTGTCGAGGCACCATGAAACTGTCATCCAACAATGCTCAACTTCAGGAGATACACCAAAGTCAGTCCACTAGGAGCTGATGGGATATCGTGTAGATGAGGAATACCGCATGGACTCCTGGAAACGGTATAGCGTGAGATCTATAGATGCTCTAGAAAAACAAGAATAGCAGATCTGCGGACCCATGGTCAGAGATACGAACAAGGGCCAGCCTCTTTGGCAGCGCGGCTGCATGTCGCTGCTCACGTTCAGATCCTTCCGTTGTGCCGGTCTCTGGTGCAACGCAAGAGGGATGAGATCAGCGTACATGGTCCCATCGGCAGAATACGAGACGAGGATATGGTGCTGTCGTCAAACTGACAACAAAATATGACGCCAAAGCGTTGCGATGCGAAGGGGGCTAGGCTTATATGGGGCTCTTGAATCTTGCTAGCCTTTGCTTGCAGGTTGTATAAGCACGTCCCAACAGTTCTGAAAGGGTAGCGTTACAGGACCCGGGGCAGCGCGTCTCTGTAGCAGGGACGTAGCAGTAGCCTAGTTGGGAACTTGAGAGAGGCAGCAGAAAAGCAATAGTGTGGTATGGGTTGCGGTTGATTTACGCCAGGAAGCACCATCTCTCATGATTTAGCTATCGATGGCGATCATCGTCAACATACAGCAGATGCCGTAATTAACAGCAGCAGCATCTCAATGGATGATGGGCCCAAACCAGATCTAAAACATGCATGAAGAAACGAATGATAGAAAGGGGGGGGGGGAGTGGACAATGTACGGGATACGGAAGATCAAAAAGTCCACTTCTACAATAAAGCGTCATTACCTAGTTACTCAGTCAGATATCTGAGAGGAGGGCCTGCTTGCAGGATGTAGTGGAGGAGTTAATGGTAAGTAAGATAGATGTACGTGCAATAGGCTGGAGGCTCGAGGGAGGTTGTTCCGTACCTAGCATAGATAGGTACCGTCGCGTGCGATACGATAATAAAAGAATGATGGCCATAATATGCGGTGAGAATAAAGTTCTTATGAAAGCAAAAGCATGGAGTGAGCGTAAGTACAGTATACAGTTGTGAGGCGCGCTAGGGGGGCTTGGTGTTCGCGAAACATGAACCATACGAATCCGCTAGGAGAAACCTTTCTCCCCCTAGACATTATCCCAGACAGGACTAGGTGTTCATTCGTAATTACCCAATTCTCCATAATTATTTATTTTATAGATTCACGGGGCATTATCTAGCTCTACTCTCGAGCTTCTTTTGACGTCCGCGCACCTACAGCACCACAATTTGCACCAGGCGCCCCAGGACACGCTAACGGAGACGCCTTCGGTGCTGACCTTCGCTGGTGCTTAGGTACTAGAGCTACTAGAGGTACTAGGCCAACATTGTCGACCTTCCGCCCAAGATACACGTCCTACTGTACGAAAGACTAATCTGCCAAACGTTCTAAAAGCTTACCTACTGTTCCACCACATCCTACCTCGTTTTCGCTCCTTTTTATTTGTTTCAACGCCAACCGCCTCTTATCGTTAGGCTTTGGATGGTTTCGAACAAGGCGTGCTCGTAGACTGGGCCACTGGTGATGACGAGTTATGCTATGGCAACCAAACCCCTGCTGCGCGCTTGTCTACGGAATACTGTAAGGCCGTGCAGCTCGTACTCACCGACACTCTTATGGCAGATGTCCGTCGCTTGCACGTTTGTAATCATCCTGGATGTTGTGACAATGCGCAGGCGCAGAAGCAATAGATCCCTCCCCACGGCCACCCACATATCAACGCTCACAGTTTCAGGTGCCGCCGTTCTGTTTCCAAGTCGTCCGGACCACTATGAGACCCGACACTGACGTCCCCCAGGTACGGCCCTTACGAGGAAGGATGAGGGCAAATGTTTCCTCGTCTTGCGGCTCCCCGTTCGCGCCATCCTGTCGCGTCATTGCCACGACTAAGATCTTAATTAAGATCTCCAAGTCCTGTATCTACCGATCTACATCTATATCATCATCATGCCTGAAGCGTGCGCAGGAGTACCTTTCGTTCTGTAGGTAGGCACAGGTTTTACAATGGGGATAACAATATGGATAACAATATAGATAACAATATAGATAACAATATATATAACAATGTGGATAATAATACGGATAATAATATAGATAATATTATGGCACATGATGTGATTCGCTACGGCTCCCCTTTTCCCCGTCGCTTCTTCTGTACTGTAGATCGTCATCAGTCAGTCAGTGCTGCGTCACTTCCCTGACATCCCTTCATCTTGCGGCTCTCCCGATGCGAAGACCTGAGCCTGCGAACACTGAAGAGTCTGAAGTCAACAGCCAGTCGCCGGCACTTGGCCCATGATAACTCGTCGCACAGAAGGTTGTATTTGGAGTAATTGTGACATTTTCTTGATTGTTGTGGTTGGCCCACCCATCATAGATAGATTCATGAGCCCCTCTCGTTCCACGCAAAGTCTCAAGTACATGCTGGGACATGCAACCGATGCGAAGGTTCAATCCTGATTCAGGATTCAGATCAGGAGGAAAAAATAGGCAGGTATTTGGAGTATCTTAAACCGACAAAGAAGTTTGTCCTTCTTTCTTATCCATATACTATGTTAAGCCACCCTGATCCTCTCAAAGATTGGTTGCAGAGAAAACGTTGTACCATATAATCCTACTTCCTGAGGTGGGCAGATATGGGTAGTGGACACTCAAAACCTAATCCTGCTGCTAGTCCGGTGGAAACTATCACTGCAATTTCTTCAATTTCGAGTGCGGCAACAATAGCTGCTACTTCTGTTTCTTCTTTATCTTTGTCCAGAGCAACAATCTCTTCCATCGCACCTGAAGCAACTTCGTTGTTGTCAACATCCTCCCTGAGCCGAGCAACTACTTCGCTAGTCGAAACCACACTCACCACCTCTGCCTCTGTGGCCGCTGCGTCTCCACTAGCTGCTACTACGACAGAACTTACATCTACATTATCGGAAGAAGCAACTTCGTCCTTGTCACGAGCGATTACTTCTACATTATCACAGGCTTCCGCATCACCTCTTGCTGCTTCCGCAGCAGCGGCCACACAAGAAGCTGCCTCTGCAACAATGAGCGCAATATCATCGGCTTCCACTTCGGTGGCTGCCGCTGCAGCAACAGCTCTAGGAATAACTGGTACTGGCGTCGGTGCAGGAGTATCTAGTGCACCGCTAGCTGTAATTTCGCAACCATCCAAGGGACCATTCACACCAGAAACCGCTTTCTTAGGAACAATTCCGACTAAGAAGCTTGATGTCCCCATCACGGCTGTCTTTCTTGTTCTGTTTGCTATCGGCGCCGCCAATCATTTCATAAGACATGAACTCAACAGCAAGAGAGGACACAAGTTCCATCTTTCGGATATGATCTTTGATTTTTGTATGGTTCGAGTTGTCACTTGTACTATGAGGATTGTCTGGGCCGCGTGAGTGTGATGATTTATTTCTTGGTGTTGACAAAAGACGGCTAACACTATACAGGAAACCGCAGAACAATAGCATTGTCCTTGCAGCACTAATTTTCGAAAATGCCGGGTAAGTATCCCGACTTCGCTCAGTTGGATCCCATGATTAATCGTCCGCAGTGTTGTCGTATTATTTGCTGTCAATGTCGTCCTAACACAGCGCGTCGTACGTGCAATCCATCCAAATTTTGGATGGCATCCTGTTACCAGTTTATTCTTTTTAGCAATGCTCGTCTCTGTGCCTATGATCATCGTCTGGAACATTGTTAATACAGTAGTATCCTTCTTCACGCTCAATCCCAAGGTTCTCGATACGACTCATGACTTATTAATCTTTGGATCCTGTTGGACGCTATACTTGTCGATATTTCCTCTCATCTTCCTCATCCCGGCCACCATTATTCCGTGCAAGACGAAGGTGGAAAAGTTCGGCACAGGGCATTTCCGCGTAAAGGTCATCTTCCTCGTTATTGTCTCATGCATGCTTGCAGTCGGCACTATTACACGGCTTATTGGGAACGTAGAAGTTTTCCCCGCCCAAAGGCCAGGCAAAATTGATGGCAAAGCCATCTTCTATGTCACAGGTTTCGTACTCGAGATTATCGTTGTCGCACTGTACCAAATCTTCCGCTTTGATCTCCGATTCCATATTCCCGATGGAAGCAGTGGGCCAGGTGACTACTCTGGCAAGAAGGCACTCCTGGGCGATGCGGAGCAGATGGGTGAGGATTCCAACTACCAAGAGGTCGATGTGAAAATGCGCATGGAGATACAAGCCCCAGACGATGGAATTCCAGAACGCAAACGAGCTACCAAAGAGCAAGTCCGACAAGCTATCTACAACATGCGAATTCAAAGCGAGATCGTCGGTCAACCCATTGATAGCGGAGACTCTGAACTTCTTATCTACGCATTCCGCGTCCAAAAGCCTACTGCCTCCCCTCAAAGGCCTGCTAGATACACTGCGCAAGAAGACAGGAACTCGATGGAAAGGAGTGGGTATGAGGCTGATGTGAAGGGCGGCCTAAAAGAAGCATCTGAGTATGGTGATTCCGGTGTGCCTAGTTACTATAATCCAAGTATCCGGACGGGTCTCCCTAGGAGCCCAAGACCCCCACCACGAAACAATGCTTGGAAACGTGCTTCGAGGGGTTATTGGAACATGCGGCAGTCGTTGATCTAGTTGATGAATCGGAACAGATGGTGGGATCGGTGATGAAGGGGAATGAGGCGGATAGAAAAGTTAACGAGATCAAAATGATAATGTATCAACAGGCTGGTGTTTTAGGATCAAACAATCAGAAGGTCTCTTGAGACTTTTCACTTCATGTATATTATATTTTCACAGATCTGAACGGCTGGACCCGCTGGCGATCTTTTATAGCTGCAGGTCAATAAAACTATCCAGAAAGCAAATTTCTCCATATTCTTGTGCCTGTTTAGCCCTTTTCACCACCGTATCCTATCATGCCTACGTAAACTCATTACTTCATTCCACCAAGATATCAGCGCTCTCATCTACTTTTCACCTATACGCTAGATGACTTGCACCATCAGCAGCCAAGAATCACTAATGAATACCTGGGTCATGATGAGATGAGTATACCTATGCTTATCATCAGATGAGGGCATTCCGAGTCTAAAGATGGTAGTGGTGCAAAGAGAAGTCGACAGCAGATACCTAACAGAGCAGGCTCATAATCTCTATGCCATCAAAGGGAGGCATCAAACGAACCCCATAAACCGTCAGCAAGCATACAGAGTCACGGAGTGAACTTGGCATCGCATCGTAATCACTTCAAACAGATGATTACGACAAACAGCTCAGTTCAATATCAGCGAATGCGAACGGTAAATCTTGACAGTCCGGGAAGTGTTTTATGCCATAGTACAATTCATGACACCAACCTCATCATCTCGCACTATTACAACTTTCAATAGGCAAGAAGCCTCAAAGCCAAGATGAGACATCTCAAGCTCACAGTATCCTGAAACTACCTTAGAATAACTTGTAACGATCCGAAGGATGGCAATTCATGAGGTATTAGACATCAAGAAGAAAGTTCTTTCATGCGTTTGTCTGAATACACACCCCCACCCCCCAATGGAGGACTTCAACGCCAAGTTTCGAGCTAGATTCCACACTAGTGGCGAAAAAGAACTCCTTTTTCTCGATTCAGATTACTACGTCATTCAGACGAAATGTTTTGAAACAATGTGAAGAGAGGAAATAGAAGAACCAATCGATTATCGAAACATCTCTGTTGCGACAGAAGGCGAGAACTGGAACGTGCGATGTATTATTGTACATCTCCTCTAAGAAGATTTCGTTGATCTCAAGCGAGCTATTGCTGAGTTGCTCAGGGATCTTGTTTCAAATGATCAGATGGTGAGAACGTTATTTATTTCTCCATGTCCAAGAGTCAGTAAAAGGATAATATCTATCACTCAAACTAAATAACGACCCACAACCTAAGCCTAGCTGTAGAGATGCCGACCAGCGGAGCACAACCGATCCACCTCTGATCTCTCGTATAGAACCACAAAACAGTCTTTTGCGATTATTGTGATGGAATGACATCTTACGGTACTTGTCAAAGCACTGCTGTTATCAGCGGGTATCGGGCATTTTAGGTAGGGCTGGTCACTAGGGTCAGTTTCAACGATCGGACGAATTTGACGAATATCTGTTTCAATGGATTTTTCTTTTTTTAAGCGACAGGCGACGTGCGACGTGCAACAGTGACATGGCCATGCGATGCGAGAAACCACAGAACTACCGAAACTACCGAGCCCCAACATCAACTAGCTAGCCTTATGTGCCAGTGTCACCCGTACAGTATGCTGCATACAGTATGTACCTCCGCCGTACTCCATACTCCATACTCCATACTCGACTATACACTGCCACATTTTATCATCCTAGTTGTGTTCTCTGACTTTGTTGATATTTCTTATTGCCTGTATCTCCACCACAAAAGATTTATTTGTTCCAGAACTCTTGCGAGTGGAAGTTCGATCTACCGAAAGAAAAGAAGATACCTACCCCACCTACTCATGTAGGACACAGACAATCCAGATTGAGACAGGTCATCCATTCTGGACTGACTCAATCTTTACTCTATTAGTGAGTCAAGAGTTTATACCGATGATCTACAATCCCCACCTGTTTACAGGAAGTAGCTTAATCTAGATACCATACGGTACTCTTTGACAACTTCGATCAACCACAAGTTACAAGCAATCTGCACTGGAGATCTCTCCTGAGCTGAAGTTCATCAGAAAGTCTAGGTATTAACCGCCCTTGGCAATTTCGCAAAGTAAATCAAACAATCTGAACCATCCAAACAATCAATTGGTACTTCCGGACTCCCTAACACATTCAACTCCTGTTTTTTCCAACTGTGCGTTTGCATATATCCAGGAAGTTGAGGCAGTCTAAAGAGGTCCATGTCAGGAAAGACACATTTACCCCGTAAACTAGCATATGAAAAGTTTGAAAAAGCACAGACCGACCTGAAGTTGTCGCATTGAGATTTTCTATCTGGATCCTTCTCTTTCTGTCAGTGACAATTTAGTTATATACGTACATTCCCCATACTTTCCACAGCCGAGTATCCAAAACTCTTTCGCATCTTATCTTTCCGCCCTTCTTGTTTGATGTCCTAATATACCTTTACTCGACACAACTGAATACTCGTATCATATCAGTTGATCCCCCTATATTCTTTACCGAGATTAGCCGAGTCCGACTTCCATTACCCTTGTTTACTTACTACCATTCGGTTCTGGTAATCGGTGGATAGGTAACATTATGAAGGAAACAATGGCTACCCAAGATAGGGATGTAGAAATTATTCCTGGGACTGAGATTCTTTTTCGTCATGATGGTAGTTCGGTTAATGAGCCCGAAAAGGTGGTTTTAATCCCACAACCGAGCGCTGCGCAAGATGATCCCTTGGTAAGTAACACAACCTCTACTTTATGTAAATA
The DNA here is from genome assembly GCA_022190145.1 of Pezicula rhizophila. Classification (NCBI taxonomy): domain Eukaryota; kingdom Fungi; phylum Ascomycota; class Leotiomycetes; order Helotiales; family Dermateaceae; genus Pezicula; species Pezicula rhizophila. The sequence continues at coordinate 28,791 of JAJONI010000159.1, forward strand.
AAAGAGCATAATCTGATATCTTGCGCATTTTAATAGAATTGGAGCCCAAAATGGAAAGCAATTGTTATTATCAACCAAGCAGTCTTTGTCTTCATCAGCGTTTTAACACCACTCTCCATCGCACCTTTAACGCCAATCTTCATCCAAGAGTTTCACAAGTCACTATCACAAGTTAATATGCTTGTAAGTCTTTCAAATATTTCAAAATCCTACTCTATCTACACCATCCTTTACAGCCATATTCTATGCGAACAAAATGCATACTCTGCTTAATTCATGATCTGTCTATGAATTTCTAAATTCCTGAATTTACCCTCAATCGAGTAACGTCATACTCGACTGGAACAATGAAGCATATTCAGCCATAGAATCCATAGAAATCAAGCGATTCATGATCTCATTCACACACACACGCAAAAAAAGAACACCACAATACACCACCCGCCAAACCAAGCAACCAGCCCCCTCAATAAAATAAAATAAACAAGGTTCACAAGCTAACACAACAAATCCCAAAATAGTTCGGAGCCGCCGCCATAACCCTGGGGTATTCCAATCTGATAATTGTACCCTTCAGTAACCTGTTCGGGCGACGACCCACGATCCTGATCTGCGGACTTGTTTGTGTACTGGCAAACATTTGGCAGTCGGTAGCGACATCTTATCCCTCGTTTATTGGCGCGAGAGTTATTTCGGGGCTGGGGGCTGGTGCGAATGAGAGTATCATGCCCATGGTTATTGCTGATGTCATGTTTGTTCATCATAGAGGCGCTTGGATGGGACTTTATTTGTAAGTTTTTCCTTATTTTCGGTTTCTTAGGTGGTGTTCTTGGGCTCTTGGGTTCTTGGGGGGGTTTGGTGCGGAATGATGCATATGCAAGGTCTCGGAGAATCAATCCAACCTCCAAGTTTTCTTAGTGTCGTTCTTTTTTAAGTTTTTTTTTGAGGGAGCTTTTTTGAGGGAGTTTTTTGGGTTTTTTTTCTTTCGGTATTTTTTTGGTTTTATTTTGGTTTTTTGGTTTTGCTAATTGCATCTGTGTGCATTAGTTGGGCTTATTTCCTTGGCCTCTTCATCGGTCCTATCATTGCAGGAAATATCGCATTGCACGTATCATACCGATGGTTCTTCTGGGTTTGTACCATTGCTCAAGGGGTAAGTTTCCCTCGGCCTTGTTTCAACTCAGCCGCAAAATCAACTTTACTTGGCAAGAGATCCTGATATGGTGTTTTTAGGTAAACCTTGTAATGATGGTCTTCATGTTTCCGGAAACTAGATATCGCCGAGATAATATGGCGCTCTCTAATCAGGAGTCTAGAAGCGCTAGTGACCCGATCCATTCGAAGGAGAAAGCTGATGATAGCGAGACCATGACGCAAACTACCACGCAAGTGGATAGTGATACTGGAGCCGATGATATCTCGCCTGCTCGTACACGCGCTCCTTCTGTTGACTTGAGTAGACCTGTCAACGAGTATCTCGGCACTGGGAAACCCAGCAAGGCCCAATACTCATTACTTCCTAAACTCGAGTATGATGGCGGTAACATCCTTTTCCGGGACGTGGTTGCGCCGTTCCAAATTTTCTCCTTTCCAATCATCTTTTGGGCTTCATTTTCCCTGGGTTTCGCTGCAAACTGTTTGCTGGGACTTAATTTGACCCAGTCGCAAGTTTTTGCTGCTCCTCCGTACCTTTTCAGTACGGCCCAGGTCGGATTTGTCAACTTCGCTTTTGCTGTTGGTGGTGTTATTGGATTGTTGACTGCTGGCCCTTTCAGTGATTGGGTTATGATACGAGCTACTCTGCGAAACAATGGAGTTAGAGAGGCTGAGATGAGATTGGTTGCCTTGGTGCCATATGTTGCTATCTTAATTATTGGAATGACGGTGGGAACCCCTTCAAAGAATATAAGAAAATCGAAACTGATTATGATAGGTCTCCGCGGTTGGTTACCAGAGGCATTGGCCATGGGAAGCAATTGTCATCCTTGGATATACCTTCGTTGGAATCGAGGTTGTCTCTATACCTGCAATTGTCATATCTGTAAGTGTTAATCCAATTGGTCTTATGTAAAGAGACTAACTGCCAATAGTATGCTGTAGATTGTTATAAGCACCTTCCCGGGCAAATTATGGTCTCTGCGACTATTATTAAAAACACCTTCGGTGTAAGTTTCTTTTCGTAGGCGATTTGAGTAGAGCTAACGTCTTTTAGTTCGGCATGATCTTCTTTTTCAATGACTGGGCTGTCAAAAGTGGTTTCATTCCACCAGTCATGACTTTGATGGCACTTGGTGTTGGATTTACCGTCATTGGAATGGTCATCTTCATGTTCTGGGGAAAGCAATTCCGCCGCATGACCAAGAATTCGAAGCTTCACCAGCTTGCATAGATGCGGGGAGATTTTGAGTCTTTGGATAATATCGTGAATAGTACAACCAGTGTGAGCGCTCCGTTTAGTTTGATAAGTTGTTAGAAAAGTCTTGAATGAGAACAGTAATCTTTTCTGGATCCTCCACACAATGCCAATGACCAACTCCTCTGAGGATCTCGATTTTCTTCTCTTCTTCCTTACCCCCGTATGCATTCAAGATAGCCTGGGAGCTTGATAAAGGCGCCGTTTTGTCGTCCTCCCCTACAATTATCAGGAGAGGACACTTGATCTTCTCATAATCGGGACGCTTTGCTGTAGCAATGACTTTACAAAGCGAGATGTAGCCCTCAGGTGAAGTACCCAATATCAGGGACCGAATGAATGCATGATGCAGAGATGTTGAAGCAGTCCCTGTTGCTGCCTTTGGTACAGTAGCAGCGAGTGCTTCTAGGCCGTCTGGTGCAAAATTTAGAAAATAAATACGAAATAAGACAGCAAGGAATGTACAAAAATTCCCAGAGTAAAAGAGCTAACTAACCTTTCTCCACAGTTTTGATCCGTTCGTTGAAAACGTCTGCCATCTGGGGCTTTGGGTCTACTGGCCCGATACACACAACAGCCTTAACTTTTGTAGGATATACTGAAGCAAACTGGCTAGCTACTATCCCTCCCATCGAATGCCCAACAATGATCACTTTCTCATTGACATTCAGGGCCTCTAGCAAACCAACTACATCCTCTGTGATCGTTTCCACAGTTTGCTCAGTTTCGCTAAACTTTGATAAGCCGGAGCCATGAGTATCCAGGGCAATGCAGCGGATGTCAGAACTCAGATTCGGGATGATAGTGTGGTAAAAGCAAGAAGACGAGCCAAGGCCATGGACAAATAGAATTGTGGTTTTCACATTGTCTTTTGGGTGATTGGTTGTAAAGTACAGCTCCTTGCCGTTGACTTTGGCGTAGGGCATTTTGAATCAAGTAACCGCAGAGGAAGTAGTATTGAACTTCGAAGGCTTTTTTTTTTGCCGGCGAATGATGGTGCTGCTTGATTATTGAATGGGTAGAAGTGAGCACTTACTCCAAGAAAAAATCTGGTGACTTCGGAATTCATACGTAGAGTGGGGGGGTGAGAATAATTGGAGTTGTGCATATTTCATTCATCCTGCGAGCTTCCGCTTGTCATCCATCTCCTCCTCTCCGCCTTCCGCCATTGTTGTTATCTCTTCCGCCATCATCATGTCCCATAATATAATATAAACAACCACAACGTCCTTTTTGCGGAATCGATCCGCAGAATGGAAGCCATCTGAAAAGCCTTTTTGATGTTTGTAGGTAATTAATTATGAGAGGAAGGGAAGAAACGGGACTTGAATTCGGTTGGCGAATCCCGAACGATGAAATGCCCCCCGCAAGTCCTCCCCGAGTTGTACATAACCCTAAAAGTAACCTACGGGACAACACATAGCTAGCTTCCCCACGCTCTGCAACCAATTGCTACCCAAGCATAAGCTACAGCCAAGAACCCCACATTGGGGATGTCATTGGAGAAAGGTTTGTTGACTTTCTCTTTATATTATAGAAGCTCTCCAAGTAGAGCTATTCTCTGTCTTTGTACTTCTCTATTCACAAGTTCACTCTACATTAACAATATCATATATACATCATGGATTCGGTGGGCAAGACTTCAAAGATTGATGTGCTTATCGTTGGGGCTGGGCCCGCAGGTTTGATGGCAGCAACCTGGATGGCAAGATGTGGTATTAATGCTAGAATCATCGACAAGAGAGGCCAGAAGATATTCAACGGGTATGTTTTTGCTTTATGCCCAAAGAGCTTAAGGTAACACTTGTACCAGTCAGGCAGACGGTTTACAATGTCGAACCTTGGAGATATTTGACTCTTTTGGCTTTGCAGATAGAGTGTGGAAGGAAAGCAACCACATGCTCGAAATTTGTCTATGGAACCCAGATCCTGATAGCAGACTTCGAAGATCTGATAGGATACCCGATACTATACCGGGCATATCTCGGTTCCAACAAGTAGTTCTACATCAGGGTATGTGTGGACCATATCTTTTTATGGACTGCTACTGAGAAGTGGATTCCCAGGTCGAATCGAACGTTTTTTCCTCGACTCGCTCAAGGAACACAGTGAAATTAGAGTGGAGCGCGGTGTCTTACCCCAATCTTTCTCATTTGACGAATCCAAAGCAGAAGATCCAGAAGCATATCCTATCAAAGTGACACTACAGCATTTGACAGAGGAAGAGGCGAACCCCGAGCAGAGCAAGGCATCAATTGGCACAGGAATATCAGATGGCTTATTTAGGTCAAACATGGCACCAGACGACACCGAGGAATTGCTGAGCAAAGCGGCGACGAATGGAAAGGCAGGCAGTCGAGAGACGGTTCTGGCTAAGTACATGATTGGATGTGATGGAGCACATTCTTGGACTCGCAACCAGTTGGGTTACAAACTGGAAGGAGAGCAGACAGATTATATCTGGTATGATCAGCATCTTTGCCCTACACTAAATCTCGTTAAGACTTGGATAGGGGTGTTCTTGATATCATACCAATCACCGATTTTCGTATGCGTCCTTCCCGGATCGAACCCCCATGATCAGTTACTAATATATTGTATAGCTGACATCCGAATGAGGTGCGCAATTCATTCTGCAAACTCGGGAAGTGTTATGGTTATCCCACGTGAGAACAAATTAGTCCGTTTGTACATCCAGATGACAACGACCGAGAAGGGAGATGCAAAAAAGGTAGGTTGCTTCGTTATGTACTTTTAGTACTTTACTGAGAGCAAGTTCTAACGATTCAAGCTTGATCGATCAAATATTAACCCACAAATGATCCTGGAATCTGCGCAAAGAACCATGGCGCCATATACTATCACTTACAAGTACTGTGACTGGTGGACGGCATATCAAATTGGACAACGAGTTGGATCTAATTTCTCTAAAAATGAACGAGTCTTCTTAGCAGGAGATGCTGTCCACACGCATTCGCCGAAAGCTGGCCAAGGCATGAATGTTTCAATGCAGGACACTTATAACCTAGGCTGGAAGATTGCGGCAGTACTCAATGGCACCGCAGATAGAACAATCCTCAAGACCTATCAGTCTGAAAGACGCCGAATCGCGCAAGATCTCATCGCCTTTGACCATAGATTTTCTCGTTTATTCTCTGGGCGACCAGCGAAGGACGTAATGGATGAAGCCGGTATTTCCATGGATGAGTTCAAAGATGCATTTGAGAAAGGCAATCTCTTTGCAAGCGGTATAGCTGTTGATTATGGAACTAGTATCATTGTTGCCAAAGATGGTGATTCAGCAGCTCAAGGAGACGGTACAGATGTATCTCTGAAGAAAGGAGCCAAGCGAGTTATTGGAAAGCAACACCTCGCCTCAAATATCAAAATTGGCATGCGAATGCCTTCATTTAAAGTCCTCAACCAGGCAGATGCTAGGCCCTGGCACTTTCAGGAGCGGTTATTAAGCGACGGAAGATGGAGATTGGTAGTTTTCGCAGGAGATATTTCTAACCCACAGCAAATGGCTCGAGTACAAACCCTCGGCAACTCTTTATCATCTCCAAAGTCATTTGTTTCCCGCTTCACACCTTCCAGCAAGCCTATCGATTCGCTGATCGAGATCCTAACAATCCACAGTGCACCTCGAGCAAAGATTGAGCTCCGTGACCTCCCAGATATCTTCCATCCCTTCAATGAACATGATGGTTGGGATTACTGGAAGGTATATGTTGATGACCAATCTTATCATGAGGGTCATGGTCATGCTTATGAGAACTATGGCGTTGATGCTGGAAGTGGTGCGATGGTAATTGTGAGGCCTGATGGCTATGTGGGATGGATTGGAGAGTTGGAAGATGTTAGTGATGCTTATGATTACTTTTCTGGATTCTTGATTGCACAGTCCTGAGCACATGTACACAATATTTCGTACCGTATTCCTTCTTTCTACCCATACTCTTTCTACCCATACTCTTTCTCCTCGCCTAGAGATTTCTAGTTCCTTAGCACCTTTGAAGTCCGTTAACCATTGTTCGAGTCTAAATTTAAATTAGAATCAGTGTCATTATTCCCCAGAGCTTCACTCACATACTGATTGGTGAAACTTTTGTGGTTCTGAGTTTTCTTTACTTTTTTCACAGTGCTCCTTAACTTCCTGCTTTCAGAACTGTTTTTGAATAACGTACTGTTTCGTGTCTTTTCTGTAACAGACTACAAACTCTGCGTCTTTAGTGGCCGATGTAATGATGTTAGCATAGTATAGAAAGGTAGCGGGTGGTAGAAGGCGATGAGGCTGTTTTTTGGTAAAAAAAAATGGGGGTGGGGTGGAGGTTCATTCACTAGTATCACGGTTATGACAAGGTTGCCACAACGCGTTATTTTGTTGTTGTAGACGATGATTCTGGACGTTTTCTTCATGATTCTCTACTTTTTAGCAAATTTCCGTACCAGCACATATATAGGGTTAGAGTATTTAATGCAATGCTTTATACTCTTATTATATGTCAAATTGAAGTAGAAGGAAATTAAGCGACTGCCCTCTTATTCCATAGAAACAAGTTTAGAACATTGGTATCAAGCAGAGTGAGAAGGAACAGTTTTGTAACATCTTTGGGATTGATTCGTAATGGCAGCAAATACCTCAATCTCCCCTGACCACATTTCAAGCCCCTGTCACAACTTCTTATAAGCTCGGAGTAGGGTATGCTGCGGGTATAAAACATGAGCATAATGCTTTCCCTTCACAACGAGACCTTTGTAAGTTATTTCCAATGTGTCAATGAGAGATTCTATTGATATCTGGTCATTTTAAATATATGAAAATATGGGGTAATTGCAGATTGAGCAAAAACTATCGATTTGTGAAGACTTGATTGCTTGCCTCTATTAAGTAGGAGGTTTGTAAGTTCTATATACTAAGTGATATA